>CALNHX010002650.1:0-172066 GCA_940337035.1 Agriotes lineatus
TTAGATTAATTACTTAAAATAATTATACAGAAACCAATTAAGTAATAGCTTAGCAGATTGCACTCTCGGCAACTTCTAAATTTCGTATACCGAGTTATTCAAATTCGATTCTTGCTATAAGCATATCTAAAACGTATGAAGCCAGTTAAATTAGTTTAAGTTATAAACTTTGATGCCAAGCAATGTCTCATCAAGGTTTTTAGATTATTTTCTAATATTTGCTGCTTGTATTTGAAAGGACTTTAAAAGCAGTGGTAAGTTTTTCCCTCTCCAAGATAACTATTTTGGATGTTCAATGTCTCCACCAAGGTGTCGGCCTACTTGCACCCGGCTCATTTGCGCCCACCGCCATTTTCAGCCCATTTGCGCCCCAAAAAGTATCAACAGTAATTAAGGTCTTCTTTGCGCCCATCACATTATCCGAAGTTGGCCGACTAGTGAAGTGGTCTCCTACATGTAAAATAGTTATTACAAAAACACTAAATTTAACCATTTTTTCGCATAGCTCCCTAATTTATATGCCTTTCTGTTGGTACTTTAATTTTTGTGTTATTTTAAGAATTTTAAGATTTACACTGGTGCCGTATCTATTGAATAATAATTCATAAAAGTTCATAAAAAGTGAACCACACTTTCTTGAGACACTTTGTTTTGTCTCTTACCAATAATAGCGACTTTAAAGCGAGTATTTAATAATAATAATAATAATGCCTTTACTCTACGAAATACACAATAGGTACATCCTTTTTATAGCAGATGAAGCGCAGGCAAAGTTCAGCTTCACAATAAAATCATAGCGTATCTAGTACTTTACTCCCAAATAATTTGGTTAATATATAAGATTTTGTAGTTAAAATGAAATACACTTCTTACATAACACCTGTGTCCGCCTGAATAAAATAGAAAGACGTTCTTCTTCTTGTTGTGCCGTATCCTCGATCAATCGTTGGCGATCAATCTGGCCCACCTAATCTTGTTTATCGCTGTTCGAAACAGAGCAACCGATGTCATTCCTGTCCATTGTCTTAAGGTTGCGAAGCCATGATATTCTGAGTCTGCCAGGACCTCGTTTGCTTTCGATTTTTCCCTGCATAAAAAAGCCGTTAGTTGACAATAACTATAAAGAGAATATATAAATGATATAACTTTTGTATTTTGTTAAAATATCAACTTATCCTCCCTGTGCGCTACTAAGGAACTCCCTCCCTTTTTTCTAAAAGTAGATGAAGAACTATATAGAATATAGAATAGTATATTAAAATACAAGTTGCAGAAGACATCTATTCAAGCACGAACCTTCAAGAACGAGTGTTTTATACTATTTTTTCTATTTTGCCGCTTTATACCATTTTATAAATTAAAAAATTAAAATTTTAAATTTTGGGAATTTTGCCGTGGTTGGTGACATTTATGTGGCGTAATTTTAGGCGGTTGTGAAAATGAATGCAACGCTACCAACATCAATACAGTAAATTTTACTAGTCTATTCTAGCACACCAATGACTTATTCTATTACTCAAATGACGTCATTTGGGTGCTAGAATGCAGTTATTCTAACCGCAAAATAGAAAAAGTTAGTTAATTTAGTAAATTGTTTAATTCCGATAACACTATGTTGAAAAACTAGGTGTCACTGATACGCTGATAAAATGCCCTAATCTATACAGCAATATGAATTATTAATCAATACATTTTACACCTGAGTAGCAACTCTGAAAGTTTTTAAAATAAATCCCAAATAAACACAAAAGTTAAAGTACAAACAGAAAGGCATAGAAGTTAGGGCAGCTAAGTGAAAAATTATTAAATTTAGTGTTTTTCCAATAACTATTTTGCACGTAGGAGACCGCCTCACTATTCGGCCAACTTCGGATGTTGTGATGACTAATTAGGTGCAAGCATGGGCGCAAATGAGACCTTAATTACGGTTGCTATTTTTCTGGGGCGCACATGGGCCGAAAATGGCGGTGGGCGCAAATAAGCCGGGCGCAAGTAGGCCTGTATCTCCATCATTCACATTTCTAAGTGCAAACCTTTTAGAAATAAGTCGTTATTGGAAAAGCACCACCAAAAACTAAATCATAGATCTTTATAGTCATGGCCATATTGTTAGATACAATTAGAAAGACAATGGGTAACGTTTTAACCTATTAAGATAACTAACCAAACTCTACAACTACATAATATCCACTTTTATGAATTAAGCGCAATGTCTTCCAAATAGTCACCTCTAAAGTTCTTTACGTATTTATTTTTGCAAAATTGCACACGCACACCACCAAACACTAACGAAAGCACTAAAGAAACAAAATAATAATTGATAATTGCAATCAACATGTAGTTACGATCTGTACACACAGCTTACGCGATGACCATACTGATCGCCTTCTTTAGCTGACGTCACGACCCATGACGTCAAAGAGGTGAGCCTGTGTTCTTTAGGTAGCATTGTACAAACAAAGCAGCTTTTTGCAGACGGCGGAAAGCATTATTTTCAAAACGTTTTTACATCTTTACATTAATTACAGAATTCGTCGAGATGCCGTCAATTACATGTATTTTGTGAATTCAGTAAGACGCGAAAGACCATAACAATTTTCAGATTAGGGGCCGCAAATAGCTAAATCCGTCTCTGTATAGAACTACTTGTATTACTATATAGAGAGAATGTAGTTGAATGCCTAACTGTTAAGCGAGGGCAGTCATCATCCATGGGAGGGAATGACACTTTACTCCAAAGTTATACATATGCCTTTTTTGACACTTTCACATTTTATGTTAAGCCTTGTCTCTTGCTTTCAATGGCAACGAAAGCCAATGTATTATATTCCCCCCTCTGCCATTGGAAACCAACAAGGAGTCAAACGTCTATTTTCGCTAACAGCAACAGAAAATGCCATTTTTGGATCAAGGTGTCAAAAGAATTAACAATTATGTGGGGTTCTTGGACGATTAATAATAATCATTATTATTCGTATATACAGGATTAAAAGCTACCTACATGTCTATCGTAATTAACAGTGTTCGTATTGGATATGCAGTAAGATTGGGTCTGTGCAACTAATTTTTATAAAGCGGCACGGCATTAGAGTGGCCCGGCGAGTAATTTGGTGCTAAGGCATACACTAATGCTTAGGTAACTTTTAATTACACTTTGGAACTGCATACCCGATCCGGGCACTGCTAATTAGGTAACTTAGAATTAACCAGATGATTACATCTCTTACAAGGTAATTGCACTTTCTAATACATTAGCAGGTATCTTTGCATTATAGTTTTTGTTACTAGTGATAATAATAATAATGCTCAAATAAGAAGCCATATAATTGCCCCTTTCTAAAAATTTTAGATATATTCTTGCATAACTACCTAGGTACCTACTGAATAATAATTAGGGGTTCCCACTTTCTAAAAGTCCTGGCAAAGTCAGGGAATTTCTTAAATTTTTCACTTATCCAATTTTAAAATTCTGGAATTCTTCCGAAATTTCAAAATTAATCTTAGAAAGATTAAATTTTATCTCGGAATTTTCGATATTGATTCCAAACAAGAGCCACAACAGCCTTTCTTCACTTCCGTAGTCGTAATAATTATACCTTGATCTTATAATTGAGTAATAGAGTTTTTTGGGTTTTTAGTTTGAAAATTAAGTTAGGAAAAAACAGTTATTTTACTCAGGACAAAGTCAGGGCAATCTTAATGTCATTTTAATTGGGAACCCTGAATCAATAATTTATTAGAGATACACCGAATATAATCAGGTTTTAGTGCTGCAGTTTCAGTTGTAAATGAAAGACATAGAATATATTTGTAGATATATTAGAATACGCACTTGTAAACCTATTTTATATATAAAAGTGTCAAAAAGTATTTATATCGTGTTTGCATCTAACATACATGTTTTTGGTACGTTTTATACAATTCTTGCGCTCATTGTCGAAATAGTTTCACCAAATAAGTATAATAACCACGAACATGTATTTAAAGAGCACATAAGCTATAGAGTAAACAGCTTAACCTATTTTGCTCGAATTCTTCGTTTGCAGTTGGGATACGTATACCGTCTGCAATTATTGAGGATTGGAAACGCTTTACGAATGGAGAGACGATTTTCCTTGTTAACGACTTTTCCTGGTAAAAGATTAGATTTTTAAATACGCCACCTCAAAGTAGAGCTTGATGGTTAACAATTTTTTCAAAAACTTCTAGTTCTAAAAATATGGGCTCTACAAATTTTTGAACATTTCAATTATATATCTTAATGTTTTACTGACAAATGGGTATATATAAAGTTTAATTCGTTGATATAATTATACGCCTTTATTACATAATCCAAAATTTCCAGAAATTAACACTGACTTTTTTGTAAATTTAGAAAATTTCAATAATAGTATATTAGTTATGTCATTAGGAGCAAAATCAAGCTTGTGCTGAAGCTGAAGCCGGAGAATATAAAACCAGTTTTGCTCCCAATAACTTATACAATCTTATTTTCAAACGAATAGGTACCTAAATTGCAACAAAATTAGAAAACAATAATTTAGTTGGAATGTGAAAAATCACATTAAAAATCATTTTTCCATGGGATTAAATAATATTGTTCGAATGTTTGATGTTGTTATTTCAAGTGATAGGCAGAAAGTACCAACAGTGGCAACTTCAACAACAACAATCAGATAAAATCACACTATTACCTTGTCAATCGTGTCACATAGGTTGCACTTTGACGACGTTTGAAAATAAATTACTTTTTTAAAGTGGCCATTAATTTTGGTTTTAATTTAATTTAAATACTGGTCTGATATTGAATAATTTTCAAAATTTTAATTTTAAGTTGTTTGTAGAATTCCACAGCACCTTTGCCCAATTACAACTTGATAGCTCAACTGAGAAATAATTCATTCAAAATGTAATAGTAATTTATGTGTTACGCACATAATCATTTTTATTTTATTCTGATTCTTAATATCAACCAAATTCAAGGATTCAGTATTTTTTCAGACTATTACGTCATCGTTGTACTACACCTCGTTTGACAATTCATTCCGCGTGTTATAAACACACATGTTTTACTTTTTATACATGAATAGCTATTTTGGTACTGCTTAGCAACTTTATAGACGCTCAAACCATAAAATCCGTATTACGCCCACTACCGCTTTATAATGGTTCCAAAATAAAATAAATACATCTTTGTTATTTGCTATTTTTATTTGATATTGAAAAATTAAGCTGCTGATTTATTTCAAATTTGGTACAAATATTACTTTAAGACTGTAAGATACATCTAATCGCCTGCCATCAAGTAACTCAGCAATCAATCACGACATATAACAATTTACAATAGTTGGTCATGACGAAACTAAAGACTACCGGGATTGGACCGTGTTATTATTGAGGTCGAAGAACTCAACGTTTTGCCCACTCTCGTAAAAGGCTTTATCAGGAGGAAAAGCATATGAGCACTGTAACTAAAAGTGTAAACCACGCCAGAGGCGAAACTCTTCAATCTTTACAAAAAATAAAACAACTGAACCCTCATTTTCCGTGTCAAATTATAAAATAAACAAAGGGGTGCTATTCTATCGGAATGTATTTTATTGCTTGCCGCCACGTAGTGGTGTATTCGAGCCGAGGGGTGGATTTAGGCCCATGGTGGTAAATTTGTGATTATACAAAAAATTTAAAACAATATTTCGATAGCATAAATAAATAAAATAATATAAAAATATTAACTTAATTTTACTCTGAGAACTCTTTCCTTAAATGCATTTTGTTAACGATACAACAAAGATGACATTACAGTAATTGCCGTTTGTCATAATCACATTCCGCAGCTTTCTTCCAGTTATAATTAAAAATTATGGATGTGACCAATATCATCCAAATTATTGTCACACTTCCATAAATATTTTCGTACACGCTTGTTCAATGTGAACCTAATCGTTGTTTTATATTTATTTCATATTATTTTTCAAATTAATTTCTTTTTTTATTAATTTTATAAGTAGTGCACCCCTTTGAAAAATTGGATGTGCAGCTGGTTGACGAGTGTTCCGGTAATATTTTGGTTAGCCATTGCCGCTACGTGACCATATAGCAAACCACCATTTATATACATGAAAATTGAGTGTAAGGTTTATTATATATTATACATTAACACATGGTCCTACGAATAGAAAGCACTTATTTGTTCTTACGTATTTTAATGTTTAAATTATTCCCGACCTCCTGGTCCTTGTGCCAAAGTTCGCTCTTATCAACTTGTTAGTATTTGATATCTATTGAGGTTGCTTTATTAAATTGCCGCTATAAGAAACACAAAATAAGGACATTTAGAGACATCTTCATTCGGATGCCTTTTCAAGATGCAGTCGTTTGCAAAGAAATGAGTACTGTAATTTTCTACCAAATTCTAAGCAATCAGCCTTTCCAATTGCCAGAACCGCTTTCGAATTTCAAATGCCGCAACACTTAATATAACTCTGGGGGTTAAGTGCTTCTTTAAGCGTATAAATTATTTGCAGATCCTGCGAAAGTGACGTTTACGCCGACTGTACAGTACTTACCCTTTCGCTTAGCGGGAGTGGTACAGTGTTATATAAAAGCCAATCCTCCCCTGCAGTACGTTACGTGGACCAAGGACAAGCGTCTATTAGAACCCTATCAGACTAAAGATATCGTTATCATGAATAATGGCTCGCTTCTGTTTACCAGAGTCAACCAAAACCATCAAGGGCGCTACACGTGTACGCCTTACAACGCTCAGGGAACGCAGGGCTCCTCGGGGCCCATGGAGGTCCTGGTTCGGAAACCTCCCGTTTTCACCGTCGAGCCTGAAGCCATGTATCAGCGCAAAGTAGGCGAAACGGTGGAAATGCATTGCGACGCTCAAGAAGCGGAAGGCACACAAAAGCCGACAATTCAGTGGCAACGCAGGGACGGCACCCCCTTGCAAAAAAACCGCGTTCGTGTGTCTGGAGGAAATATCACAATTGAAGGTTTGCGGAGATCTGATTTCGGTTTCTATCAGTGTGTCGCTTCTAATGAAGTTGCCACAATAGTTACGGCGACACAATTAGTAGTCGAAGGCACTCAGCCCCACGCTCCCTACAATTTGACTGCAAACGCTTCCGAATTTGCTGTAACACTAAGCTGGTTACCGGGATATAGCGGTGGACCGGATTACAAACAGGATTACACGATATGGTATCGGGAAGCCGGCGTATCGGAGTGGTCCACGATTCCCGTTACTCCTTCAGGAAGCACGCAAGTCACCATCAATCGCCTTGGTCCGGGAACGACGTACGAGTTCCAGGTTGTGGGAAAGAACATGCTGGGCGAAGGGATGATGAGTAACATTATTACGGTGCGGACACTAGGTAAGTTACTTTCTTTTTACATGTGACTTATCGCAAGTAACTAAAACTTTCCAACGCTTTCGCGGAAGCAGACGTAGGGCTTCAAAATGTCAAAGCGAATCCAACCCCTTACTTTTCTCCTCCCGATGATTCGGGTAAGAAAATTGCAAGATTTTCAAAGATTGTACAAACGTTCAATACACTTATCTGTATAGGACCTTTGCGTGTTTCCCATATCGATTATTCAGTTCACTCCTTATTCTTATTTAGGTCATGGTTTTGCATGTGCAGCTTGATTTATCTGCTTGTGTTCATGTTTGTAATACGTTTCAATTTGCATGGTTCTTATTAATGTACGTACCTTACAGCATTCTGCGTCAAAACTACAACTCAATCTAAGAAATTGCAAACTATAAATATAATCCCCACTACAGTGATATTTTATAAAACGCTCAACACACAATATTTCTCAAATCCCGGTTAGTAGTAAAAACTTGAAGAGACAACATTAAATCAACATTATTCTTGTTAAAATGCGCTTGACGTTGAAGTGATAAATGTCTCAAGTTTTAATGTCTCTTAAAGTTGTTTAGCGCATTTTCAGCGAAATTTAAAAATTATGTTGATCATGCCTTAGAGTTATTGCTGTACATTACTACAAAAACTAGTGCGGTTGAAACGTTCATCACAGAATGGGTGCTGCATGATTCTATTTAATTTATTTCATTTCAGATATTTTAGATTATAATATTATTATTTTGCCCACTGATTCTACAGGCGCGGCGTATATTCCTCCCATCTTAAAACCCAAAGGTATTTTTATTTATTTCCTCGCATGCCGTTTCGTTTTCATTGACACGTATTCATTGTCAGAATTCTAACTTGTCGTTTCTTCATTATCTAGGTCCTAAACCAGGCCCTCCACGAAATTTAACAGTAACTGAAATCAGTAACGGATTCCTGATTACTTGGCAACCACCTATAGAAAGAGCCAATTTAATCCAGTACTACAATATTAAATACAAAACAGATGGACCTTACAAAATTTTAAATAAGGGTCAGATCAGACCCGAAGAAACTTCATATTTAGGTAATTACTATTTTAGTGCTATACATGACAGAACCTAATGTGAAGTAACGTCGATTACCTTTACCATGAAACGTAATACGAACTCCAGAATATTCTCTTAACGAAATTTTGCTGATGTAAACCTTTCCTTACTGAAGTATCAATTACAGCAAGAACATCTTTGCTGATGTTACTTGACGTCATGAAGAATCGTTCTAACTCATCATCGACTCCTGAGTGAGCTGGTTTGATATCTGCAAATCTTTTGCGTGTCACTGACGTGAGACAACATTTATCTGGTGTAATTGTCGAGGCATTTACTTCAAATAAATGTACGGTTATTTTAGCAACTTCCGCACGATAGAAAAAAAAAACAGAATTAGGGTAGACATTTATCACATTATTACTTTCCGGTAGATATATCCAGTATCCCACTGGCCAATGTTAATATATTGTGATTATACTTATAACAGGTCAATAACAAATATACCGGATCAGAATCAAAACCAAAGCCTGCTCTAATTCTTTTTTTTTTATCGCGCCATATACCTATTAAGAGTTAAAATGGAGATTACTACATTTGCTATTTTCCACCAAAAACTCCTGTCATGTATTCCACATACAATAATTACTAAAATTCTATCGCTAATTTGATTTTTTTTGTTTAGTAAAAAACCTAGTAGGAGGCCGAACCTACTACTTTCGAGTTTTAGCATATTCCGTCAAGAATTTCGAAAGTAGCGACGAAGTAAAATTTCCTGTTCCTGCTAGAGTGAAGCACAAAGCAATCACTGCCGGCGTAGTTGGAGGAATTCTGTTTTTCATAGTAGCCATAATTCTTTCGGTGTGCGCGGTCAAAATATGCAATAAAAGGAAACGTCGGAAACAGGAGAAAGGTAGTAAGAAAGGAATGCGTTTGCACAATCATTATCAAAGATATTGTTTCAGCTTATAATATGGTTGCTTGTCGAATAACAGATTCACGGAATGGTGGAAGTGCAGCGGACAGCCAAGTGCCTTTGAAAAAGTAAGTTAGTGGTTGTTGTGACGAAATATTTCTTAAGTAGTGGTCTATTTATCTCTTTTGCTCTCCTACTAAATTGCAACTATATCTCATTAGAATATACCTAGTTATCTATTAAACTTACTATCTGGCACAAAAAATTATAACAAAATGTTTTATATGTCAGTGTATAATAAACTAATAAATTATAATGATTTGCTTGATTTCGACCGAAGTCTCGGAAATATAAGTTCTAAAATATACCCTATCCTTTATTATGTTCAAGTAGTGAAAATAGTTGTAAGATGAATGGATTTCATTCTTCAAATCAAATAAAATATATAACTTTATAGAACCACGAGAGTTAGCATGTAAAATGTAAGGTTTCTGATAATGCCCATACCATGCCAGGTCTTGTCCACAGACAATCAACAAACTATACTAGATCTAGCTGTAAGGTGGTTGTTCTAACATTGCCCAGGAAATATCAAATACGTGTTTGGTACTACCATATACGAGTATTTTATGTGGGATATTACAAAAGAGGATCAAGCAGGTATAGCTAACTGCAACAACTAACAATAAAGTTGTATGGTATATATCTCACTGATTATCTTAAGATTAAGTTAATAAGTAGTTGGTATGATGGAAAAAAACAAATTAATAAGTGAAAATGGTAATATTTCCAAATTATCTGCTATATTAAATGATTATTACAAGATCAGTACTCTCTTTTCTAAAATACAGGAAATAATGTAAGTCATACCGTCGTCTAAACTGAAGTTTATTATATACCTTGTGGAATCAAAACACTTCCTACATATTTTTCTCTTGTCCAGATAGTATTTCGACAGTTAAAACTACTATCTTCAATGGAACCCCAACAACTGGTCCTCGAAATATAAAAACTGGGATGGGCACGCTGTCGGCGATTCGCCATCGCTGATTAGCTGTCGCCGATTGGGTGTCACCGATTCGCCGTCGCCGATTGGGTGTCACCGATTCGCCGTCGCCGATTGGGTGTCACCGATTCGCCGTCGCCGATTGGGTGTCATCGATTCGCCATAGATCAAATTCTCCGTCTACCCGATTCGCCGTCGCAAAGAGCTGTATTATTGAAATGCTTAAATAATAATTAACTTATCAGTAACTCTACCTCTGATTAATGCTGATGACTACAGTGTATCTTCTGTGTTTTAATCCATTTAAAACTCGTCGGCGACGACGTATCGGCGACAACAAATTGTCCTACACCCTTTATAAACATGCTGCAACGCAAAACTGTATAGGATACCAGTGAATATAGCAATTTAGCTATCGAAATACATATCTAGAAAATACAAAAAGTTATGGTAAAGATTAAACGTTGTGAAAAATTTGTCTCAGGTTTAGTAGGACTCGACTATTTTCAATAAGTAGCTGTTAAAGGGGCGGTTGAACTGATGGTTTCATGACTGGAGTAATTAAGGAGATAACGTTGAATAAAATGTATCTTCTTCCAGAAAGCACTAGACAAGTAAGTTTAGTAATTGAGACATTGCATCATGTCACCAGTTTTGATGTTTGAGTTTTAAAGCAATATTATACAAATATTCGGCTGTTCCAACATATCTTGAACAGTGTTGTAAAGCTAACGTCTTCAAATGTAAGTGGAACAAATGGAAGTACTTGAATATATTGTGTTTTTGTTTTGATCAATTTAGACTTGTAATATAATTAGAGATATGATAATGATAATACAATTTTCTAAATTTACACACATTATATGAAAGTGGCGCCCATAAAAATTACTAATAAAAGTTTTACTCTACCCATAATCTATATGAAGATGGATTGTATAGTGAAGGAACATCATTTCACTAATTTCGCAATAATTTTCTGAACGATATGACAACCATTCAGACTCACTGATATTTTAAACGTTAAGTTATAATTTTTTGTAAAAAATCTATCAAATAACCTTCAGTCGCGTATTTCTAAACAATATAGGTACCTAACTATTAACTTAAGTTACTAAAGTGCTCTGAATAGAGGGTACATAATTGTTCCTCTTGTAGGACAGTTGAATCAGAGTCCTACCGAGATTACGAGAGCGTGTTTATAATTCCTGGGACAAGCGTTGACACAAACCGTAAGCGTCAGATGAGCGCGATTCCACCCTGAGATGCGATCGAAAAATAATAATCACGGAGTCAGTGAAAAATGAATAAAATGATCGCATTTAATGGTGGAATCGCTCTTTTAGAATACCTGTAGAGTCCAAATATACTGTGAACCTATCGAGAATTTATTGCAAAGATCAGGATAATCGCAGCATAATTGGACTTAAGTGTGCTTCATTTGTTCCTGGAATGGCGACCGGTCCCTAGGGACGGTCTCTATGTGTAGGTGCATTAGCCATAGAACTATGTGGCCGCGTTTAGTTTTAAGCAACTGAACGTGGTTTTTTCATTATCTAGTTTCTGACTGTATACGTGTGTTATTTGCCGCCCGCTGGATCATCGCAGGAGGAAAAAAGGTGAAGAGTTGCGCGGCTGTTGAGACATCATCTGTTCGCACTCTCACATGTATTAGCTCTCTTTCTATTGACTGCCATTCACGACCTGCACTGCATACTCCTTTTCCTAATAAGAAAACCCTTAAAAATCGCAAAGTGATGATTTCGTTCGGGTTGTCACTCTAACGATATTCGTTAGCATTTTCCAAGCTTGTTGCGATTGATAGCAGCGCGAAATCATCACGCTCGCGAGTACATTCGTAGATTTATCGATAATAACGTCACAACTGGGACAGGAGACGAATCACATCAAGCACGCATGTATTTACCGTTTAATTAAAATCGCATGGCAAATAAATTTATTTTCTTACATTAATATTTAGTTTATTTAGTCGTTGAAAGCTTGTTAGATGTTTCATTGCATCTTCCCCGCCACAACAGTAGATGCAGTTTGCCTATTAAAACAATTCATAAAATCAATAACAATATCGAATTTAGTGGAAAGATAAACAATTCCCTTCAGTTAGAACCGTCTGACTGTACGCTCACCACAACTTACTTATTAAAATATGAATCTGGAAAAAGAATAAGTGGTGGTAAGCGTATCTTTTCTGGTTTTGTCACATATTATAATCAATGCACAGCATCATGGTTGACTATGGTCTGAGCTATTGTAATAACATAATTAATCATTATATTGTATCGTTGTTTTGTTTTTAATCAAAAAATTAAGTATAGAAATGAAGCCTATAAGAATATAGGAGGTGGTATTAAAGATATTTCGGACTGGTATCGCAACGTCTAACTTAGTTACAACGATGCACGATGGCAGTATTAGCTGCAACAGAATATGAGGTAGCCTATCACGAGGATACTTTAATTTTGAATAAGACATCAATTACGCCTGAATATTTGAATAATTATTTGTCCGGTTAGCCAGCTCAGTGATAATAAAACTCTTCCTAGTACCCCAATTCGCGGATACGAAAGACCAATAGTTGCCAAAAAAAAAATAGCAAGCTCGTCCCCCCCTGCAGTGTTCTCGGGCTGAAACTGATTTCAAACAATTTCCAAGAAAAGCAAATTAGTGTACACAAATTTATTGACTTCCAAAACACATATAAGAACATAATGAAAATCACGAAGCCAGAACTAGCTTCTAGAAAAACCTACGCCCGAGATAGCTGGGGCTATTTGAATATGCGTAAGTACACAATATATTTGAAACAATATCAAAAATTGCATTAAAATCTGTGTGCTTTAAAACTCCATCAAAATAAATGTCTTTCCAAAAAACGCACCATTAAAAACGCCTGATGCCAATACTGTTCAAAGCCAACGCTGTTTAAATTCGCGCGCATTTAACTGCACAATTCGCGTAAGTAGCAGCATTTCTTGAGCGCGATTCTCATACAGCTGTACCGATAACTTATCGCTTTATTGCTTTCCTGTAGATATCAGATTACCTTTCGGTCCTCTAAATCGCACTGGATTGCGTCATTAAAACCTCAAATGGCGTAATCTATGAAAGCCACCATACCCAATGCTGAGGAATTCCCGGTTTCTGGCAGGCGTCTCCAAAATCGAGGCGTCGGACTACTTCCCACATTTGTATGTTCACACTCGTAGGCAGCAATTACTTGCTGCAGGAATCTCGCCGCATCATTTTGCCTCAGGGCAAACTTGCACAATGCACTTTTTGAGTCGCAGATATGAGTGCTTCCAGCTGAAACTGGCCTGTGACTAAAGGTGAACTTGAAAATGCCAGCGGAAGATGCTTTGATAATCCCCTCGTCCCGGGAACGGGCTTGGATGTGCGTTTATAGGTGCTCACGCGAATTCTAGCTTTACAAATTGATCACAACACAGGATTGCAACGCTAAACCTGAGTTACAATAGAAAAAACATATAAAATACAAGTTGGTTATATATTTGAATGTGAAAATAAACATTACAGGCAAGATATGCTAGGGCCTGTTTCATAACTTGTGAGTCAGTGTGCAAGTGGTGCGAGATTAGGCGAATGTGAAAGTACTGTTCGTTTGTTTGACGTCGTGTATTCGTCGTCTGGCGATTATTGGAATGGATATAAAAAAGTAACGGCCACTTAGCAACAAATTTTGTGTGAATTACGGAACAGTGCTACCGAAATTTTGTGTGAATCTTAGAAAATGTGCAACCGAGACCCTGGCAAAGATTCAACAAGTATTAGAGGAACAATTTCTTGGCTTGACAAAGATGTTGCGGTGGAATACGCAGTTGAAGAACTCAAACCAGCACAACTTATCAAAATGTCGGGGAAAAAGCCCCTGGAATTGATCCCTTGGAAGGATCTTTGTTGCATTTTTCCCACGACTCACAGATGCAAACTCGTTGTTTTCTTTCTGCGAGTATATCTCGAAACTAGACGACAGTTTACGACGGCAAACAAACAAAGGTGACTACTCCCCATGTCCACCTAGTTTCGCATACTACCGCTAATCTGTACATGTCAGTACTACAACAAATTTAACAATCGCGGTCAAATCCGGAATGTTTCTGATACCACCTCGTGATATGACTTCAATGAAATTGTCTCGATTTTAACAGAAATATATGTTTTGAGCGTGTTACCAACCACAGCAACTGTGGTTTCGGAAAGTACCTTCAAGCGCTCCCCAGGCTACTCTAACCTATTGAAGCTGGAGACCGAAATCAACTAGTCGGGTGTAAGGCTTGAACCTATCGAGTGGACACGCAGACTCTACTAACGACTATCCACTCACAATTATTGTACTTAAACTAATTCAACTCTTATAAATATTACTTTTTAAAATGTTTTGTGATTGTTTAAATAGACAACCATCTAATTGAATAGCTACTAACCCAATATTTGTTGCATGTTTGAAATAATAAATGTATTTTTCTTTAGTTCGGCATGTTATTACTTTATTACGTAGTATTAGAACTATTAACTAGTTATAACTAACAATTAAAAAGTTCGTTTTCCTGCAGACTTAGAAAAGGCCGAATACCAGGTTTAACGGTGCTTGCCTTCATTGCGAACTGGGTGTGGCCACGAGACCGCTGCCGTTCTGGTAGTAGCTTGAGTTGGCATCCCGATTATCTGCACCCGGGCTCACCTTCAAAGTCTCTAGCCCGGATTTCAAGAGCCGCAGACGGCCGCTTCGTGCTCGTAGACTCCGCTTTCAGTTCGCGTGCCGACAGCCCTTCCAATGCCAGCAGCAGTGACGATGGAGGCTTCCTTAGCAGAAGAGGCATTCGAAATCGAGCTTCTTGGCGCAAACCGTTGGTTGGGTACCCCAGCCAGTTAAGTCTGCGTTCCGACGCTTCAGGACAGAGCGCCAGAATCGTAGTGTCTACAATTCCTGGCGCCGTAGGAGGCCCTCGCTTTCACTACCCTGTCAGACCCATTCCAACTATTTACAGCCCGATCACTCCGCTATTCCAGTCGAGTTCTCCCGCCGACTCCAGTGCACTGTTGTTGTCTCCCTGGTCCCCCATGTACTTCAGCGATCTCAGTTCCGTCCGGCATCCAAGTTCGGCGGAACGGTCCTTCCCAACCCCTCCAGGGTTCATGCAGCTACGCTCAGTGCACGAGCGCTATTCGCAAGAACTGCCTTCACTCCGTGCCATTCACGAAGAGTCCCGCAGCTTCATTCCCGTACACCCTAACCAGCCAAGCCCCGTTTCCCGCATCCGCTTGCCTCCGCCATACCCCGCATTGCCTGGCCCAAGACCAAGGGCCAGACTGCTACCGCGCCATGCTCGCATCGCAAGAAGTGCCCCAGAACTGGGCTCCCCGGACCATCTGGACCGTTCTCCGGAAAGTCGCTCGAGCTCCAGTGGCTTCGGCAGCAAGAACACGTCACAGCAGAACCAAAGCTCCCAAAGCGGCAGTACGTTCACAGACTGGAGACTGCCTCCGTATCGACCACCCCCTCCGCCACCATCCGCTTTACCACCGCCGCCACCTTTAGTAGGACACTGGCTTGAACTTGCTTCCTCATCGCCGTCAACGTCGGAGCAGATGCACAAAGCCGTCGATGTCGGTAGCGTGGACGGCCATTACGAGTTTGACCCATCTACGCCCACCCCCACGCCTTCTACACCGACCGAACGAAGGGACGGCGATATGGACGCTGCGCCCATCAGAAAGAGTTACGGAACGGTAAGGAGCGCTCGGTATGACAACATCGAGGCTAGAGTTCAGGCCATGAAGGAAGAGTTCCACGAATTCCGAAAGCGACAGGCCAAACGGAAACGCAGCCACGAGTTGGAGAGCGCATGCTAGGACGCTGGCCTGAACTTCCTTCTTCATCGCCATGTAGGTCGGAGCAGATGCAGGCCGTCGATGTCGGTAGCGTGAATACGAGTTTGATTCATCCTGACCACGCTGTCGACACCTGAACGAAGGGACGGTGCCTTGGATGCTGTGCATCAGAAAGGGTAATGGGACGGTGTGAAAAGCCCTGTACCATAACATCAAAGGCAGAGGTCACGAATTCCGAAAGCGCCAGACGAAACAGAAACGTAGCTATGAGTTGGAGAGCGCTGAAGTTGCTTCTTCATCGCCGTCGACGTCGGAGCAGATCATAAGACGATGGATGTCGGAAGCGTAGACGGCCATAATAGTTTGATCCATCCACGCCCACGCCTTGGACACCCACTGAATGAAGCGATTTGGACGCTGCACCATTAGAAAGGGTTACAAAACGGTAAGAAGCACCGGGTACGACAACATCAAGGTCAGATTTCCAAGCCATGAAGGAAGAGTTCCACGAATTCCATAAGCGCCAGGCCAAACAGAATTGGAGAGCCTGCTAGCTCAAGTATTTCGTACCTCGTAAATGCTACACAAGTAAATTGTGTGCGTGTTCCCGCATCGACTCATATTAGTGTGATAAGCTTTCTAACGAAGCAAACACGTTCTAAATTGTTAAAGAACCAAAACTCCAAAGACACTTTATATTAATTTATATATAAGTAAAACGATTATTAAATTTAAAATTATGAAATAAGTACACACTAATTGTACACCTATATACAGTTAAATGATTTGTCGTACTTCTATTGTAGGATAAACGTGGGAGCTCAATACGTTTGATAAACGAGGTCACAAGAATATTAATATTATGTACATCACAGGGTGTCCCGGTGGCCCGAAGGGAGTCCGGCCCTGCCCCGCCGGGCCCTTTCGCGCCGCCTCCGCCCTCTAATAATTCTAACGCTTTAGCGCGGCTCTGGCCGCGGAAAACATTTTACATAACAGGCTGTTGCGATATTGTAATATTAGGTGTTTAGACTAAAATGTACTACGTACCTTCTTGCTCATGTGAGCAAAATGCGGACCGACACGTCCGTCGCCATATTTTTATCGTTATTTATTTATATATATTGTTTGAAATTGTAAAGTAAAATTTTTCTATGGTTTGTTTTACTATAGATTTTTTATAGTGATATTAGTTTCCTAAATTTTCATCTCAGTACAAGTTAAGTTTAATTGAGTTTAAAGTTTTACGTACAATTACGCTTGAGCGAATGAATCGGAGTGATGTGTTGTCTGTTTATGAACAATAAAGTATTTCTAATCACGATTATAATAAATACACGAGATTCTAAGATTTTTACATTTCATCCTATGCCCTTAAATTACGAAGCCAAATGTCTTGCCTTTATTTATTAGAACTTATTTTAAGGACGGAACACGTTTTGAATACGATTTGCATGTTTAGGCACTCCACCTTTTCTAAAAATTACCTTAATGTTTTACTGACTGTACATTAATTATATCATTTCACAGCACATTAAGACTTAGTCATAGCATTTTTAGTTTTAAGTGTTAAGTAGAAAGAGCAGTTGTTACTGTGTAACTACGCTGTATAAAGCATCACATCTGAAATAAAAACAATAATGTTGCCAGATCTCATAAATGTCCAGCTGTATTTATTTACCTTGACCTTAAATGTGGTGTTTAATTACAGGATATTTTGAAGCCTACATCGAATACAATCTAAAGATTCCAGAGTCAAAGTATATGAAGTTTCTTTCTTGAAGATTTTTGTACTTGTTTCAATTTCAAATAAAGCAAACAAGCTGCCTTTTCAAAGATTAAAATGGAGGATATCGTTTGGCAAACGCTTTAAATTTCGTTTTTTTTTTAATTAAAAATCAAAAACTGCCGAAAAACAGGCCAGACGCCATTTAAAACGATGCAATGTGTAGCATGCGCCACGTAACGTGGAGCATCTTATTATTTATCACTGCAACCCAATGTACACATATTACGGCAGAACATTATAACCAATATTTATTTAAAAGACATCAGAGTAATGACGCAAAAGCAATTGAGATGTCTGACTGCTGTAAGTTTAAAAACCAGTAATACGACTTAAACGATCTAATTTGGTAATTTGAATAATTTTAACAAGCATGAAAATAACAGACATGTTAGTCTTTGGTCAGGGCCGGTCCGAGAGTATTTTTCCGCATAAGCGGCATAAAGTTTGCCCCCTCCCCCCCCCCCCCCCCCAGATTCTGTAATAGAAGCAAACTTCGTAATGTCATTGCAATAGTAAATATTGAACGAAGAAACAATCAGAACGTAGACAAAAGATGTTTTTTAATTCTAATTAATAAATTGAGTAAACTAGAGAGAGTAAAAAGATCAAATTTGTATTTCTTAAATAGTTTATTAATGAAACTGTGTAATTCTATAGCTTACAAATTATTTACATTTCCATCGTGTATATACTGAACATTGTTCTTTTGAATAAAAAAATTACACTGGAATTTTTCTAGCCTTTAAATTTGCAAAATCTCTCAAAATAGATTCTGTATCAAGTGACTTGAAAGTGTCGCTTTCAATGGCTAATGTTGACCGTCTACACAATCGTTCTTGAGAAAGTGTTGACCTCAGGCACGTCTTATCAACTTGAGTTTTGAAAAACTTCTTTTGCCAGAAGCTACAGATATAGATAAAGTCAAGAGGAGTCGTAAATTTACAAAAGTATTGGGGAAAAAGTCAATAAAACTGGTTTTTATAATATAAGATAATGAGCTTGGTGGAGAAGTTCCAGCAGCAAGATTGGACGCTAACATAAAAAATTCGTCGTTGAGTTCTTTCCCGTCGATGTCACATTCATACTACAACTCTGATTAATATGCGTTTCAAATAAACATTGAGTATCTGTTGATTTCGGAAGCTTTCACGGCCATTGTCATCACATAACAAACCACTTCCGGGATTGAACCGTGTTATTATTGAGTCAGAGGCGAAACTGTTGCAAGGGAAGGGATAGCAAAGTACGGTAACTCAATGTGTAAACCACGCCAGAGGCGAAACTCTTCTAGAAGCACTGTCCCCGCTTGCCTCTTCCAAGTAACGCCTATGCTTGATTATGGCTCTTAGTTCAACGAAAGGATGAAGTGGTTGTTTTGATATATTAACAGTTAAAAAATCGCAATAATGGGAGTTTCGCCTCTAGCGTGGTTTACACGTTGAGTTACCGTGCTCTTTTGTTTTCTTCCTAATGAAGCCTCTCACGAAAGTGGGCGAAACGTTCAGTTCGCCCAGAAGTCGTTTGTTACGTATTTGCCTTGCCATAATATGCAATATATATTTTTCGAAATATCTAGACAGCGTACATCATATTGTATTGGTAACACCCATCATTGCGATTTTTTAACTGTAAATATGTCAGAACAACCACTTCATCCTACTGTTGAACTGTGCCCCCCAATTTTGACTTTACAGTGCAAGTGCAGGATTCTTTTTTTTAAATTGCGTGGAGTCTAGATTTTGCCCCCACCCCCAAAGTGATGTTCCAAATTACGCTTATTACATTCCGAATTCGGACTCGACCATTTTTAAAATCCGATCTCAACGAACCTCCTTCGGACGTGATTGCCGAGTTCAAATTTCCAAAATGTACAAAATCTTCCATATAAGACAGCAATGGATGCGGTAGCTACGTGCAATAAGGACATGTTTCCAAGCATATTCAAGTTGCTGCAAATCCTTGAATCGATTCCTGTGTCAACTGCAACAGCTGAAAGATGATTCTCCACCTTAAAAATAATTAAGACTTACCTCCGAATACAACATCGCAATATAGACTAAATGGATTGGCAATGCTCTCAATTCACAGAGAACTGCAGGTGAACGTAGATGAAATTACAAACGAGAGCAAAAAAACAAGAAAACTTGAATTACTACTATAAGTTGTATTACAATTGTAATGATTTTATTGTTTATAAATAAACAGTATAGTTGCTTTCATTTCTAAAGGTCTTGCAGTAGGCCGTGATTTAACTAATTATTTACAGTCAAAATCACATTTAACATTTTCATAGGTTATAGAGATATTGCAAGGACAGGCATTATCTTGCAATTTTGTTTTACAAGCAAGCTAAATTGTTACTTATTTAGCAAATCTTTTGGTTAATAAGCAAAAAATAAATTCTTAAATGTACTGGTATACTGTTTGAGGCTTCCGCGGTTACTCGAATTATTCTTCTTAACATAGAATTTGGGCTTAGACTGCGTAGTATTTGTGTATGAACACCCCGCTTTTTTGGCTTAATGTGCCATACACCTTGTCCAGCAAAAACCCGCGCGATAGTGATACTCTTTGGTGGCTCGTGTTGTTTGAGTATCTGTAGAACGAGGATACTTAGGCAGATTTGGCCGTTTTGCTGTTTGTGCATCCATATTCACTAACGTTTCGCAAGACCTTGCTGCTTGCATCATCAGAGTGAAAGTCGCACTAAGAACCGAAGGTCGGTGTGGAGCTATTTATAGTCCTCCGTGCCAGGCGCGCGGAGTGGCGTAACGCTGGTTGGTCGTCCGAGTGCAACGTAATTAGTGGGGCGTGGCCGTATGACGCACAGTGGTTGTAATGCTTTAGATCGTGTATCCAGGAGTCCACGTTTTACTAAGCTTAAAGCCATCTTTCCTGTTGATATTATTTGGGTGATTTTCTATTTCTATGGCTTCACGTATCACTCGCGGAAAGTACTGAGGTATTCTGGCTAATACTCTGGCGTGCTCAAATTCTAAAGTGTACCCATTTGTAAACGTATGCTCAGCTACGGCTGATTTTGTGATGCGTTTGTGTTTGCAATCTCTTTTATGTTCTTGAAGTCTTAGATCAACTGAACGACCAATCTGTCCAATAATAATAATAATAATAATAATAATTTTATTCATCCAATCGACCATTTATACAGCATAGGATATGTCAAGATTGTACACTTTAAAATTCGATTAAAATAAAACATTAGCATACATCACATACAATAAAATATATACATATATCACAGTCAATATAACCATCACAGTTTGTCTTCGAAAAATTCTGCTAAGGAATAGTAACATTTATTTAATAATAATGTTTTAACATTTTTATAAAAATTTTTATCGTTATCTTCTCTAACTGACTTTGGGATCTTGTTGTACACTTTAATCGCGAGACATTTTGGACTATGTTCATAAATTACACGATTGTGAATAGGTATTTCAAATAAATTATTTCGAGTGTTATATGAATGATTAGAATTTAATAAAGACCAGTTCTTTCCCTCTGATCTAGCATATTTCAGCAATTCAAATATTAAAACAGATGGCAGTGTTAAAATTTTCAATTTCACAAAAAGTGCTTTACAACTAGTACGTTTGCTTACACTTACTATATTTCTAATAGCCCTTTTCTGCAATTTAAAGACACGAACACTTTGGGAGGAGATACCCCATGCAATGAGTCCATAGGACATTACTGAATGGAAATAAGCGTAGTAGAAGGAAAGTAACACTGGTCGGTCTACTAAGTCTCGTAATTGATACAAACAGTAGCATATAGGAGCTACCCTTCCACATACTGATTCGACGTGATTGTCCCACGAACAATTTTCTTGGATGTGAAGTCCAAGAAATTTTGTCGTATTCATTTGTTTAATTGATCCATGTAAACTTTTGATTAATACACTATTTTCATATTTTAAATTATTGCAATTAAATCTTATAACAAGAGATTTATCATTATTTAGTTTAAGTTTATTAAGTAAGAACCACCGATGAATTTCTTTCATTTGAACATTTGCATTTACAATCGCATCATTAAGATTGCAACCACTAACAAGAAGTGATGTGTCATCAGCAAACATTACGTAGTCATTAAAGGAAAAGTTGTTTACGTAAATAATGTAAAGGAGCGGCCCTAAAACCGATCCTTGTGGTACGCCAATCGAGGTTTCTAGTAAAGTGGATTTCGTATTACCAATTTCAACATAATGTGATCTGTTTTCCAGATAACTTTTAAACCAGTTTAATGGTAGGCCGCGAATTCCATATGATTCTAGTTTGAGTAGTAGTAAAGGGTGATAAACGAGATCAAACGCCTTACTAAGGTCAATAAAAATCCCCAAAGACGTTTTACGTTTATCTAAATTTTCATACAAATTATTCAAAAATTTCGTTATTGCACTAACTGTTGATAGTTTCTTGCGAAATCCAAATTGGTTTTTATTAAACAGTTGATATTTATCGAAAAAACTTATAACTTTGTTGGCCGCATATTTCTCAAATATTTTTGAAAAAGAACTTAAGATGGCTATGGGTCTATAATTCCCTACGTCAGTGGTGCGTCCAGTTTTATGTAATGGTGTAATTTTTGCTATTTTGAGTTTATCTGGAAAACAACCTTCGCTTAGTGAGCAATTTAATATTTCTGTTAGAGGAATTGCTATTTGTGGTATACATTGTTTTAATAAATTAGAGCTAATATTATCCCACCCTGCTGAATTTGAGTTTTTCAAATTTCTGACAATGTCAAATATTTCTTGCACAGTTGCTGGTTCAAAATAGAATGAATTGAAAACGTTTATTTTATTCAGTGGGGTGAAAACAGTGGTATTGTTTGTTATTTGACTGTCCACAAGTGTATTGGGAAAAGTATTATAATATTTATTGAAATGATTAGCCTCGAGCCGCAAGAATAAAGAATGTGATACACGCCAGCGGTTTTTAAACTTGGAATCTTGTCTTTTACCGATCTGAAGCCGTTACCCAAAGTTTCCTTGCTCATGAACACAGTTTTGATGTTGCATCGTTGGATCGTTGCAGAACACGTCCTATCTTATCAGTCGAACCTTTAACGTAAGGTAGAAATACTAAGCCTTCCAGAGGTGGGGATTCTTCTTTAGCCTTTTGTGTCATAGTCTTTTCTAGTGCTTTTGGTATGGCTGTATTTGTGTATCCGTTCTTTTGTAAACAGTCAAACAGATGTAGCTTTTTTCTCTCTCTCTCTGTTGCTTTTTGCATTGGATGATAGTGTGAGTCAGCATTTAGATATCTGTCCGTGTGTGTTTTTGCTCGACTTCACAAGGTGCAAGGCACATTAAGCCAGAAAATGCTGGGTGTTCATATACAAATACTACGCGGTGTAAGCCGAAATTCTATGTTAAGAAGAATAATTCTTAAATGTAACTAAGTGGTCTATACTGCCAAGAAGTTAAATCAAGGCCTACCGCAAGTCCTGTTGAAATGAAATCAACTATACTTTATAGTACGCTCAATTTTTTTTTAAATTCTTATTGTAAGGTTGATCACTTTTCCTGAACCCCCCCCCCAGAACAAAATCTTAGTTACGTCACTGGCTAGGCGGGTTTAACTTAAGAAAGTAATTTTATGGAGCGCTAAGTCATTTAAAAATGAAACTTTAATTTTATTGATTCATATTAACGTAGAATGGATCTTGGGTGTGCCATTTTATTCCTCAAACGGACACACAAACAATTCCCAACATTTTATTGTGGCTGAAAGACAAGGCCGGCGATAGATACTTTGCCCATCCATGCAAAAAGTGTTTAGAGGTTTAGACGCCGCCAGACATACAAGAGATTTACGTACTTCAAAAACTTTACTGTATCAAAAATTTATTTGCAATTATAAAATACCTACCTTCCTTCTTTTCTCCAACAATTCATGGATGTTATTAGAATAGTTTGATTTAACCCTCCAGTACCCGTTCAAAATTGTAAGACATCAGTACCCGCACCGGTCTCGCAGTCCGACACCCTCTGCCACCTGCATAAAAATAATGAGATATCTTATGGCATTAGTTTCTTGTTCACTAATGTCTTCATAATCAAATATTTCCTGTTCAGTGTCACTGTTCATTTCCCTAGTTTCCAATAAATTATCTTCGTCAGACAATCGCACATCATCATAAAACGCGTTGTCGACATCCTCCTTCGCTATTATATCTCGCATCGTCTGTTCTAGTCGCGCCTGTTCTTTCTCATAAAATCTGCCATGACTATAATAATGTTTTGGTATAACAGTGTTACTAAAAATGCCGAAAATACTTCCTTCTCCTCACATTAGTGGCATATCAAAGGTAAAAATAAAAACAACTCGGGTACCCGCTTCGGTCTCTGAAACCGAAATTATAAATAACTTTTAAACCACTGCACGCACGAACTCAAAACTGCATAAGGATCTTCAATGGCAATATATAGGAAGGTAGTGAAATGGGCGGTAAACTAACGTTAGAACATTAAGTAATATACTGCATCATGTGTTTGCTCGGTCTCACAGACCGTAAACGGGTACTGAAGGGTTAAAACTTGTGATGAACTTAGGTACATATTGTGATAGATAAAGTACACCTAAACTAAAACTGATTTTTTCGTGCTTTAGCAGATGCAAAAAATCTTCCATAGTTGTTTATAATCCACCTTTTGGCGCAATTCGTGTTCAATACCCATTGTTGCTAAATGAACTAAACGCGATTGGGCCATAATTCCGAGATCCCCAGAAATCCCCATTGGTTTTTGCAAACTATGAACTGCACTCTCATACCACTGGCTGTACTGCAAACTTCAATTTCAGAGTTCTGGTGATTATTGAACAATCTTAGATGATTCTCTAAATTCCGCCGAATCACTAGTTTTCCGATATTTCGAACCACTTTGTTTTTTCTTTGGTTTCCAAAGCAGCTTTTCTGTTGCGATACGACACCCCGGAAAACGGTTAATTTTTTCAGACATTTTAAAATAAAGAGCATTCAACAACAAAAATATAACTTAACACAACTAATTTAAAAGCCGACGCAAAACTGAAGTTCATTTCACATTTCTCATTACCAGTGATATTTTGAAATAACAACCAAAACAAAAAATCTTGTGACGTGGACTTACCAGTTGCAATCCGATACTTGATTAGGGGCCGGTTGCAGAAAGCAATGTTAAGTCTGGTGTTAGCTAACGTCGCGTCAAAGTGAACAAAATTGCATCAAATTTTGTTTACTAATGTATTAGTTACCATAAGGATTTGAGATTTGATTCGTTTTTGTTCACTTTGACGTCGCGTTAGCTAACACCAGACTAACATTGCTTTCTGCAACCGGCCCTAGGAAACCTCACGTATCAGTACGATATAAGAGGACAAAGCGGCGACGGTGCCCTGTTTAACATATAACTACAAACAAAACTAAATATTTGTTTGGAATTATTGCATTGCGAACTCATCTTATATTTACAACATTTGCACCTATTTTTCCAGGTGATGATGCACTGTTACGAAGTATTTTTTTCCCAGAATTGGAAGATTTGACAATTTGACATGTAGCAAACAAAGAAAAGCACAGCCGCACATTTGCAGTTAGATCTTTATTTTAGATTTACAGCTGGCAACCACCACTGACAACTCGCAGATAGGAACTAGCTAACTAGCTTTATTTGCCAGCCCAAATATTTACAGGGCACGAAGGACTACACCCCCTCGCTGCCCTCTGCCGTCGTAGGTATTAAGATTCACCGTCGTCAGTGCCGGCCCAGATTTTATTACTCTAAAATGTTTTGACAAATAAAACGATCAAAGATGTCCCGATTGATCATTGATGCTGCCGTTAAATAAACTTGCAAGCAATGTTTTGCTCCTTTTCAAAAAATGATGTCAGTAAGTGTATTAGTGTAGCATCATTAAAAAAAGAAAACAAATCCATATGAAAAATATCGAGTGATCAAACAAATTTCACCTCTAGTGTGTTGTGGCTCCATACAAACAGCGTGGAGCCACAGCACACTGAAGGGGAATTTTGTTTGATCACCCGATATACGATAAGGGTACCCATTTATTTTAAAAGTATAAGGATTTATTTATTGGACTTAAAAAATAATAAAATATTGGTGGTGTAAAAATAAATACTAAGCAACTTCTATTAAATGGGTATTTACTGAAATATACAGCAGCTTCCATACATTTCGGACACCCTGTATACTATTTCAATTACAGCTGCGTGTTGAAAAAGTGCCTTCAGTAAACTAAAACCCTCATATTGCGCCTATATCTCAAGTACTGAATTACCTTTCAGTTGGGAGTAGCTTCACCTTTGGATATTAAATGTCATTGCTAATTTTGCAAAGAAAACATGAGAAAGGCAAAGCTTTACGTTTTTCTTCCTTGCATTTTGTTATGTAATAAACTGTACTTCTGCAACGAAACTTAAAAAAAAATATTTTCCACAGTAAGAAATGTAGAAATTTATGTTTCAATGTATTCTTATGTATGAATTTTATTTCTGTAATTCAGTTTAAACAACACAATGTTAATGTATGTGATGGCAAACAACACCTCAACGAGAGAAGGATGGTGGGTTTTCACCTAGTGTGTACAGACACGTTGAACTAACGTTGAAACATAACCTTGGACCAAGCGTTATATTAACGTCGAAGTGTCGCGAAAATCAACCAATTTTTCAACGTTATGCGGTTGATTCTACGAGCCAGTTTAACGTTTAAGTCATGACCAAACAAGACCGTTTTCTGTGGGAGTAATAATGCAATGCAAAACACGTAAATGTTTAATATTGTTGCCGACTATTTAACGTGTTTTTAACGTTTGGTTGCCAAGCCGGCGTCTTTTGACAGTCTGTTATTGCACAATTTTTCACCCATATGTTAACGTTGTAACGTAAGTGCCTTTTCAACAGAAAATGTACGATAAAACGACGTATTATTGACGCCATTTTATAGTTAGGTGCTAACGTTATAAGCACGTTACATTTTAACCAAAACTTACGTTGAAACGACGTTTTATTTGATACAAAATTGACATTCGATTTACGTCAAGTATTAACGACAGAAGTAAGTTACTTTTTTCTGAATACTCTTTATTGTGCCAGCCAAATAGAATAAGACGGCGACTTCAATTGATAAAAGAAATCTCAAATCAGACCGGGTAGCTGCTTCAACACTATGTAGTTCTACCCAAAGTCGACAGCTGTTTTATATTAATGGGAAACAAATTAAGCTTAGTAGAACATAGGACATGCAGCATATTCTGCTAGCCTTTTATGTCAAACTGGAATAATAAACACACATCCATCTAACTCACAGGTTTTATCAGCGACACAAAAAAAAGCCTAAACAGGGCAGTCAGGTCACCAGACAAAGAGAAACAACGGCTTGTCAGCATACTGCGTAAGGCATTTCAATTGGTCGGCACTGTCATGTGAGCAATGACCTTACGCATGATAGGCGCGTTGAGCACGAGTGTGTCTTGGCGACCTTACTGAAGAAGAGTACAACTTACGTGTGTTTCTGAATGTCATGTCAAAATTTAACATTAACTGCTGGTTTAAAATGCACTTAAAATCAACTACATAAAAACTAAATACAAGTCATATCGACATTATGAGTTGACTACTGATCTAAAAGGCGTCTTATCACTATTTTAACGTAATCTAAAAAATGTTGTATCATGTCATGTCTAAGTTTCAAGTTAACTGCTGATCTCAAAAGCGCTTAAAAACAACTACGTCAAAACGAAATGCAAAAAGGTTGATATCACGTTGTTGTAACAACTTTCTAAGGACGTTAAGAGTAGACTACTACTCTAAAAAGCATTTTATATTAACGTTATTTTAACGCAATACGAAAAACGTTAAATTTTCGTGTTTTATAACGTAACAACTACGTTTTACATTAATTGGCATTTAAAACATTTGTAAAATCAATGACATATAGGCGTCCTATAAACACGTTCAACATGCCCAACACGTTTAATAAACAATATAATTACGTAAATAGTAAAAATAATTACTAAAACTCAACGTCTAATTTAGGTTGAGAAAATGGCGTTCACTGTTTGACTAAAATTCAACGTTTAATTTTCAAGGAGTAACGTTTTTTCAAATATGTCAACGTCTTTTCGTGGTATTGTAAACGTACGTGTGCCTGCTGGGCAGGTACAATAAGCGACAAAAGGTTACTTTTCTGGGTGAGCAAATATGCCTACATCTGGCATTGAGTGACCATTGGAGAGCAACTGCAGAGAGTTGCTAATTTAATTAACGGCAGCAGTTTAGGTAAGCGACACTAGCGCCAAGGATCTACGCGTGAACTAAAATACGTGTTTTCTGGCACTGGGGGCGTGTACTCACCTCCGGACAAATTTTTGAAATATGACAGCTAGTGGCCTCTAGATGAAGTTTGCGAGAAAAGCAATGAAATACGTTGTCACCTCCGTAAACGGAAGTCACAGCGTGGTATATGAGGTGACACCGTTTACTGTATATATACTTTGGAGGTCAGAGAGCATCGTTCACCAATATACATATATATATATTATCGCCTTTGTATGTTGATTTTCCTGTTTATTGTTACTGTTTTGCAATATAGAACCAGTTGTTGTTTAAATAAATACTGTTACTAGTTATTGGTTTTGCTTTTATTTGGTTTGCTGGATTTATCTCATACCTTGGGAAGGTCCGACCCAAGGATTTGTCGACGTCGAGGACCTGGCGCCCTCTCCCATAGTTTCTTTTGCAGCCGGAAAAATACCAAATACAACTTTCGCCACCAGGTAAAGCCGACCCTTAATCCTTCGTCACACTCGTTAACGCTCGTACTCAAACCAGCCATACTTGTTCAGTAAAACACCACTTTCCTAAACTTGTTGCGTAATATACAATTAATATTTATTTTAAAATTTATATGCCCGGCCCGATAGCTCAGTGGTTAAATATTCTGCCTACTGGTCTAAGGTTCGATTCCCGATCACGGTAGGGTTTTTAATAATAAAAAATGCTGGTGAAAACCTCTATAAAATACCATAATTCGGAAGTGATGTAAAGCCGTGGGTCCCATGTTACTACGATGTGTAGCATGTAAAATATATCTTGCTAGGGTTGGAACTTCTTAGTCTCGGTAAAATTCTAAGCAGGACCTTGACCATATGACCATAGCAATCGGTGTCGAAGGTATGTGGTACTTCGCATGCCTAGATACTGTATATAACAAACAAATAAACAACTCTATGTTAATTATCAGGTACGTATTGGTTAAAAAAAATGCCAAAGTTTTATCTTAACCACATTTTCAAATTAAACACCAAAATATTCAATTGTCAATAAAATTGAAAACCGACAATGTAAACGGAAAAGACAAACGGAAATCAGAAACAAATTAATTACAAAAAGGCTTTAGCGAGAGGGTATTGCAATGGTTAATAATTCTGATTTTTTTTTGTAACGTCACTTTTTGCATTTATTAATCAATACCAAAGACTATCTAATATTAAATAGTCTTTGTCAATACGTACCTGATAATTAACTTAGGGTTGTTTGATGCTTATACATTTCCACGAAGAGTGCATATAGAAATAAACAAATTTGACATATAACCTTAAAAAATAAAAAATGAGAGTTGGATGGTCAAACTATAAACACTAATACCCAGCACTTCTCCATTATGCAGATTCTACAATGCAGGGTATAGCAAATAGTTTTCAGTAATATAATACAGTAAATTTTTTTTGGGCACCCGTCTTGAAAATCATGCGTTATTTTACAATTTTTGCGCTCGAAGGTATTTTTTTACAGGATGATTTTGGAAAATTTTTCTTTACTGGATCATTTTGACGAATTTATGTTTTGATTGAATTGCAATATTTGGTGACTGTGGTTACTAAGGAAATTAAATAAAAATATCTCTAAAATTTACGAAGGCATAATGCTAAATACTAAATTTCAAATAAGTATGCAGTACTTGTACAGTAAGTAGTAATCATAACTATGGCTGTGTGTGAGTCGCCAAAACAAAGTCATCATTACACCCATCTGAAAACCAAATATTTGGGAAAACTGCAGAATCCGGGGCCAATTTTCCTCCTATTGGTAATATTAACTAAACTATGGTCCCGGGTGGTGTAGCTTGAACAAGCGTCCACGTTCGATCAGCAGAGTTATTAAGCAACGCTCTCTCTGGTCAGAACTTGGATGGGAGTTCCACGGCTGTATCTCTCGGCGCCTCGTGATACGGCGCTCACGGAAATAGTTGGTCCCGGCGGTCATAACAACATCATGACTGTCGTTAGTGGGGTTGGAAGTCCCCATAAATGCACAGCGACGCCTATAATTGGCCTAACGGCTGTTGGCTGAGTGCGAATTAAGTAAAATTATTATTAACCATGCTTCTCTAGTAACCATAACTAAATTTATAACGGAAGCAAAAGGAGGGGAATTGACCCCGGATTCTGCACTTCAGCCAAATATTTTTTAAAAAATTGTCAATTTGACATTCGGTATGAAACCTAAAAATATAAAAGGAAAACCGATAAATAGTGGATAAAAGTTGGCCTACATCGTATATTTGAATTATATGGGACGAAATTATTGTAAAAGAGCAGCAGTACACAAACTTATATTTTTCTAGTGTAAAACTGAGTTTGAGTTTAGAGCACCACCCACTGCATTCTTATTTGAAATTTAGTATAGGTAAAATTAAGAACAAATACAGGTGCCTAAAAAATTTTGTACATAACCCATGCCTATGCGTCCTGTAAAAATGCTCTTTCCGGACCTTACCTAAACTACTATTCTGAAACGTTTATGGATATGTCAATTGAAAAGTAATGCCAACGTGATAATGTGAAAATGACCAAACTTTGTCGACTCTCTTCTTCATAGTGAATGACATGGAATAAAAGAGGCATCGGCTATTGCCAGGCATCCTCCTTAGGTACTATTGTTACCAAAAAAATCTGGTGTGATACACGCACACAGCCTCCTTTTACAGCGATCTTATAATTAGCCAAAAATTTTATTTTTAATTTTTAGGCATTTGTCAAACAGTTTCAAAAATTACAAATTCTACACAAACCGGACAAAATAGAATGTTAGTTGAAGAGACAAATTTTGTCTAAAATTTTAAGGTGAATTCAAAAATGTAATAACTTACCGGGTGTTCTATTTAAAATGGGAGTTAATAAAAAAAAAACGAAAGAAACCCATTTTAGAGGTATTCAACTGGAAAATCATTTGTCTCACATCAATACACATTAAAAATGTACTAAAAATGTAAAGTTTGAAAAAAATGTTAAAGCCGTTTTTGAAAAATCGAATAAAACTAAAAAATCACAAGAGTAAACATCATACTTATTTTTTTCAAAAGCTTACTGTCGCATCTAGATACTACACAAAACTTGTATGTGAAGTTTCAACGCCATACCTCTTTTCGTTTTTGAGATATTCTATTATTTGAATAATCATTCGAATAAATTTTGATTATCGATTCGTTTCGATTTCGCCGGTTTGCCGGTTACGCGGTTCAGCGTCATCTGCATCGGCATTGTAACTTGCAGATAGCAGAAGAACTCAGTTAATCGTTATTTATAATATGTGTATAAATTATTTTTATTTGATTTCTAAGGAGTTTGTGCAATAAGTAATTGTGGATATGAATGAAATATATCTGGATACACCTTTATTGTTTTCGATTGCTGGCGATTTATAATAATATAATAATAATTAATAATATATTGTTGTATTTGTATGAGTTTTACTCCTACATTCTTCCGATCTATAACCAAAACATAATAAATACATTATGTGTTATGTATTGGAAATTAAGAGGTATTTATTAACAAGTGTAGAAAGAAAGAAATATGCGGGACTGCTTGCTAATTACAACAAAAAACAGTGGTAAAACGTTTATGTTTATCGATCGGCCGGGTTAAAGGCGGCAAAAAATTTATTTATGTTCGTATCATATGACGACGGATCGACCCGCAAGGAAGCAAGGGAGAAAACTGTAGAGCGAGAGGCCCAAATGGTGTTTTCAGTACAATCTGCCTTGCTTATGGTTATGAGTTATGAATGCCGTATTATTTACAGAATTTCGATCACTCGCAGGTCGCTGAGATACGGCACGTAGTACGTATCAGGAAGAGGTTATTTTTCATCCGAATAAGCCCATCACTAATTCTATTCACAGACAGACAGACGAATGAACATAAACGTGTTTTTTGGGTTTAGGGGACTCTAAAACGTGACGATCTGTTGAAAATTTAATTTCGAAGTTTTGGGGTGAATCTAATAATACTTCCTTTATTGGAACCATAAAAAAGCAGGTTTCTTCATTGATGTAGAAAATCCATGCTTAGCAGCTTCACCTGATGGTCACTATTACATTTAACTAAAATAAAGTACACACTTTGTGATGTTTTTTTGACTTGTGGAAAATAACAAATGCGTTGAGGTAAAAGCATACCAAAGTTAATTAAATTAGGTTTGTCGCTAGAGAGGAAATAATTGCAAAAAAAAACTTGTCTTGGGATAGATGGTGATCGAATGAGACTAAAAAGAAATCATGCATATTATTATCAAGTGAGTGAAATATCTCAAGTGGATTTCAATTTCATCTAAAAATTTAATTACGATAGTTATTTTGTCGTCTCTGATGAAGAAAGGTTGTACGGAGTATGCCACAACAGGTAATGCTTAAAAAATAACAATATTATTTTTCAGAACTGTCATTGAAAAACATAATGCAAGTAATATTTTCGTCCTTACTTTATCCACGTACACTTTTAACGAATTGTGTCATCTAAGAAAAAGAAACTGAAGGAAGAGTCTTACGAAAATGGTTCTCGATTATTTTGATTTGGAACGGTTCACAGACCGTGGAAAATGTGTGGAGAAAAGAGTTTCACGATATGTGGAGAAAATATGGCTTAATGGACCAAAAAAATTATGAAAATTTAATTTTTTGCATAGTGATTGTGAAAGTCGTCTTTTGTTTAACGAAAAATCGTATTGAAAGTTCCACTTTTTTTACGCAAAAATCGTGAAAAAAGTACACATTTTTAACTATTTTATTGAAATGTCAATTTGATAGTTGTCAATTCTGAAGTCCTTTTCGGCTAAATTTCATCCAGGAGATCACATGCAAAAACACTACGAGTACAACACGTTTTGAAAGTCCTTTTTTTCCATTCATTTGCTTGATTAACTCGGACTTCGCCCTCGTTATCAAACTACAAATTCACTGTCAATACGGTAATGTCAAATAAAAATATTTCTTCAAGTTCCAGTGTTGCTTTTATTTGCTCTGGTGACCATCATCTCTTTTTGCTTTGTTCAAAAATGTCGTACTATTTCACATTAACATTTAGGATAATTAATAATTAGGCAATCTAATACAGTATTTATTTTATATAATCTCTTAGTTCTTACTGTTGCAATATTTAATATTATAAAAATATATGTTACATTACCGATTGTTTTATTTACTATTACTTTCTTAACAATGAATTTATGAGATAAGTAGTGGTTTAGTAACTTTTAAACACTGTTATATGTAAAAAATGTTTTTTTAAATGATAGTTTAAATTTCCCGCGTTTACGAATGTGTTTATAATTTTTTTCCATAAAAATCCTGAGCAGGAATATGCATAACCGTGATAAGCCATGTAAATACGAAAAAAAACATGGTAAAACAAAGCTGAAAGAATTTAATAGTTATTTACTATACAAGTGGGATAAGATCATCATTAATATACGTGTGTGTAAGTTACAAACGAGTGCGTACACAAGCACACAAGTATAATGATGCATTATCACACATGTATTCTACAAAATTTTATCTACAACTGCCCAAAATTGAGAAAAGTACATTAAGAGAAATGTCAGATCTGTCATTTTCTAAAATATTTTAGTAGGCAAATGTCGTTATGTCATTCATTGACACTACTTCAATTAGGTAATATTATTAGGATTTCATATATCAATATTTTAAAATTGATATAACAAGAGGTTAAAATTAGGTAAATATACATGTTTAATTGTTAGTGTTTACCATAAAATTTAAGTTAGTATGATTGCATGGCAAAATCTAAAATTTCAGTTAAATGATAGTTTTGCCTTCCCATAAACTACAACTAAACAAAAATATATACTAAAATAAGTTTATCTTTTAAACTGAATTCTGACAAATTGAACATCCACTACATATTCTTAATTAGATTCACATTTGTGATAATCATAAAAACTCAAACAGCAATTTTCACACTTTAAAACACAAATAATCTGCGATATGACGTTAGTTACTGCGCAAACGAAATCCCTCTACCCACCGCTACTGATTAATTTTGTCATTTAAAATATAAACAAACTTTGTATGTTTGGCAATTACTTCTTTCCGCATATTGCCAATTCAATGAAATCAAATATGATCACAACGCCTTTCATGGCCTACCTTGAGAGTAAATCTAGATTCTGTAAGCTGTATATGTTTTTATATTAAATAACTTAATAGATGCATAATTATTATATATTTCATATTTTTGCTTTATAAGCTTTACGAGCTGTTTGATAATTTCTCCGATTTTTCTTTCAAACGGAACATAATTTAAATGTATGTGTACTCTTATACGTATACATATTATCTTTTTTTTAATTCGGTTCCATCACTAAACTCCACCTCCTTTGTTTGATTCACACAGATGGGTGCATCAAAACCTTTTTGCTTATAATTATTCATGTAATTCAAGTCATAACTGTTCTATCTCATTCAAAGGTCGTGGTAAAGTCAAATTTGCATCTTGCCGTATTTGTTTGCCTCTGTTAATATTGGAAAGGAATTTGTAAGCTTCCCTTAATGGCTTTTAAGCGGATGGATACACTTTCTAATAGGACTTAAGCCGACTTAGGGCCGGTTCTACAATCCAAGGATAAAGTTATCCGGGGAATAAATACCCTTGAAACGATTGTTGTAACAAAGAAAACTATGACAATTATACCTCAGATAGCTTATTCTAGGTATATACTTGCATTGTAGAACCGGCCCTTAGCGTATTTGGGACTCATGTGTTTATGGATTTCGTTCAATACAATGCCTCATTGAGAGAGCTTAGCATTAAGATTTCTTAAAATAAGCATTTATTCCAAAACAACGTGCGACGCTCCGATTGGCTACGCAGGATTGCCTCAGCCAGTGTTTGAGCCTTCCCCTCCTTGTTGAATTTGAGAGTTCAGCTCATTGTCAATTCAGCTTCAGTTAGATTCAGAATTTCGAGTAAGCAAGTTCAGCTATGCTTTGTGCTGGTTTGCGGTCGGTCTAGCTCCCTGGTAAAGACGTTTCCAGGTTGTTTTGTGTGACGGTTACGCGCGATTCGCTATTTTCGCGTGGCCAATCCAAGCGTGTCACAACAGTTGAAGCTATTGTAAAAAACCATCGGTCCATCAGTGACGTTTGTAATCGTTGTTACTCAATATACTCGTGTTTGTTAAGTCTTGTTTCACTCCAACAAATAACTGAACCCAAGTCAAGGGTTATTAAGTGGCAGTTCCCGGCAATCCCATTGAACCGGAATTCGCAGCGGATTAACTGGGGGCCCCATTCGTGGAAGCCTCTTTTCAAGTTAATCATACAAAAAACATTGGTCCTTCGAGCCGGATGTGGAAGAAGCTAAAAGACGCGAGTGTACAAGTTTCCAGTAGCTGGTGGATGCAATTGCTCCAACATCATTTCGTCGGAGAGCGTCAAGAAGCTTCGCCAACACCAGGAAATTTAACCATCGAGAGCCTACACCGAGTCCAGGTCCCACGTCAAGCGGCAGCGATCGGCAGCCGGTTGGTTTTCTGTTCGTCAAGAAGTTACTACGTTCTCAAATCAAAAGTAAGTCTTTTTCCATTACACCTTCGTTTAGTGTTGTTTTTTGCTTGTGTCAGTCATGGTGGAAACTCGTTCGACATCAGCGGTCATGTCGGAAACTCGCGCTTTAACCACTCGTTGCAAATTCATAAAAGCCAAAGTAGATCGTTTCGAAACTCTATTTCATAGAATTTCTTCGTCCAGCCCCGTGAAGGCTCACGAGGTCGGCACCTTGTCAAAAGAGTTTAGTTGTTTCCAAAATTTGTTGGATGAGTATGAGAAGTCAATGGAGGGCCTAATGGAGGCCGACGCTGAACACTTTGATCAACTTTTCAATGAATTCGACTCTTTTATGACTCATTTTAGCGAGATTAGTAGCACAGTCGAGGAATTCTTATCAAAAAATAAGATCAGTCCGGGTATAAAACCGAATCTAGGTCAAAATTCTTTGCAAAGTGGCCCTTCAGGAGAGCTCGCTGGATTAAGATTATCACCCTTAGATTTGCCTTCCTTTTCGGGGAAATTCGAGAATTGGGTTCAATTTCATGACACCTTTACGTCGCTTATTCATAACAACGCTAATTTGACCAACGTTCAGAAATTTTACTATTTGATTTCTTCCCTTAAGGGAGAAGCTGCTAGTTCAATCTCGTCGTTAAAAGTTACCAACGATAACTATACCATTGCTTGGGACATCCTAGTCAAGCGATTTGAAAATAAGAAACTGATAGTAAAATCAAACATAAATGCGTTATTCAGTTTAGAGAGCGTAAAAAAGGGTTCACATTCGTCTGTTCAAAGGCTGCTCGATAGTGTAGTGTAGTGTAAAGGCGTACGGGGAACCCACAGTCGACACCATACTAATACATATCACTGGGAATTATACAAACATACCGGACAATTTCCTGCTTTGCGAGAGTTGTTAGATTTTTGAGAGAGCAAAAGTCACTTATTAGGTTCGGTAGAAGCTGCGAAAATAGGTTCGAGTTTGGGAAATCAGGGATCCGAGCAAAAAAGTCATGCACCCGCTCATGCAGCCAGAGAGCAAGGTAATCACTCTTGTGATTTTTGTAAAAATAGTAATTATTCGATTAGCGCTTGCGAATCATTTTCGAAATTGTCGGTAAACGCTCGTATAGAAGAGGCGCGTCGTTTGAAATTATGCAACAATTGTCTCAAGCCCGGACATTTCGTGGTAAAATGCACATCGTCGAGATGCCGCGTATGCAGAAAAAACACCATACTTTACTGTGTTTGCGTCCAAAGCGCGACGCGCACGAAAATACTCCGTCGCCGCGTCCTGGACCGCCAGAAACCAGCAGCGACACACGGGAGGTCGGGGCCGTCGCCCCGAGCGAGGCACCCGTCGCATCCGTTTCAGCAGCCTGTAGCCGTCCTGCAATCGCGGCGCCAGCGCAAGTTTTATTGTCCACGGTTAGCGTATTTGTAGAAGGATCCTCCGGGTCATTTTCCCGGGCAAAAGCTCTTTTGGACCCCGGATCCCAACTTAACTTAGTTAGCGCCGACTTGTGTCAAAATTTGAAAATTGAGAAACGAGGTAATATCACCTCACTGTCGGGTGTTGGTGCCAGGGCTCTGAACGCTGAATTCAGAGCAAACGTTCGAATCCGCTCCCGCAACGGGAAGTACGAGGACATTTTGAGCTGTGTTGTGTTAGACAAAATTACGGACCCTCTGCCGGTCCTTTCTTTCTCGTTGAGGGATTTGAAGATCCCACCAAACATTGTGCTAGCCGATTCAGATTGTAATACACCGGGAAAGATTGATCTTTTATTAGGCGCGAATGTCTTTTGGCAAGTGCTCTGTCAGGGACAGGTGGAATTGGGCCCAGAGAAACCATTCTTAACAAAAACCCTTTTTGGTTGGGTTTTAGGCGAAAACATGAATGTCGAAAATCGAGCGCTCATTCTTTCAAATAGAGTTCATTTAAGTGTAGCCGGCATCGAGCACGGCATTCAGAGATTTTGGGAAATCGAGGGGGCGTACGGTTCATCAGGCCGACTCTCTGCTGATGACACATTTTGCGAAGACCATTTTCACTTTAGCATAGAATTTCGGCTTAGAGCGCGTAGTATTTGTATATGAACACCCAGCATTTTCTGGCTTAATGTGCCTTGCACCTTGTGAAGTCGAGCAAAAACCCGCGCGATGGCCATGCTCTCTGGTGGCTCGTGTTGTTTGAGTATCTTCAGAACGAGGATACTTAGGCAGATTTGGCCGTTTTGCTGTTTGTGCATCCATATTCACTAACGTTTCGCAAGACCTTGCAGCTTGCATCAGAGTGAAAGTCGCACACTGACCATTTTCAATGGACTACGAAACGGGCGTCGTCGGATCCGCGTAGGTTCATCGTGAGCATACCTTTCAGGAAAGATGCTCCATCGCTGGGAGACTCGCGCGGTATAGCGTTAAAGCGTTTCTATTCATTAGAAAACAAATTGTCAAAAAATCCCGAGTTGAAAACCGCGTATTCCGCATTTCTCAAAAAATACGAGTCGCTTGGTCACTTGAGCAAGGTGAACGACGAAGCGAGCCTTCCTCATCCTCGGTTTTATTTGCCACATTTGCCAGTCATAAAGGAGGACAGTTCAACGACCAAACATCGCGTTGTTTTTGACGGCAGTTGTGCGTCCTCCTCCGGAGTATCGCTTAACGACCTTCGACATAAGGGCCCAGTGGTCCAGCAGTCGTTGTTTGCAATTCTTTGTCGCTTTAGGCAATTCAAGTACGTGCTGAAAGCAGATTGCGCCAAAATGTATAGGCAAATCCTCGTGGCCCCCTCGCAGACGCAATACCAATTAATTTTATGGCGTGACGACAAAACCTCAGCGGTAAAATGCTTCAAATTATTAACGGTCACCTACGGTACTAAATCAGCCTCGTACCTAGCAACTAGGTGCTTGATACAAGTCGCCCAGGAAATCGAAGCATCGCTTCCAGAGGCCTCATTAAGAATTAGCCGGGATTTTTATGTAGATGACCTACTGACTGGTTTTGAAAATAGGGCGGAAGCCATAAAAACGCAATTCGAAATTAGTAGCGCTTTGTCGGGGTACGGGTTTGAATTGCGAAAGTGGGCATCCAACGACAGTGAAGTAGCTAGCGCCATTGGTGTGGATCGCGGCAGCGTAGAACCCATTTCTTTGACGGAAGACGCCACGGAGAAAACTCTCGGCATTTTTTGGGATACTCGGCGGGACGTGCTAAGTTACAGAGTGAACCCTAGCTGTTGCAAATCAGTTACCAAGCGGGCTATACTCTCTAGTATGGATCAATTATTCGATTCCTTGGGACTACTTGGTCCAAGCGTTCTAACTTTGAAACTTCTCGTGCAACGGCTTTGGCAGTTGAAGTTGTCATGGGACGAAACGGTGCCCATGGAGATGCGCTCCAGATACGACGAAAACCATTCTTCATTACACGCTTTGGGCTCATTGGCAATTCCGAGACGGGTAATTTGCGATGACTTAAATTCGATAGATCTCCACGGATTTGCGGAAGCGAGTTCTGTAGCCTATGGGTGCGCCGTGTATATACGTTGCGTTGACGTGCGCGGTAATGTCACCACCAATTTGCTTTGTGCTAAGTCAAGGGTCGCTCCATTAAAAACAATATCCTTGCCTCGTCTGGGGCTTTGCGCAGCCTTACTGTTGGCTCGTTTGATTAAAACTATACTCGATTCCTCCGCATTTAAATTTGACCGCGTGTACTATTGGTCGGACTCCACCATAACTCTGCACTGGATAAATAAGGATGCGAGTAATTGGAAGACGTTCGTCGCGAACCGGGTGTCCGAGATTCACGAACTAAGCAATAGGGAAGAATGGTTTCACGTGCGTACAAATTGCAACCCGTCCGATATAATTAGCAGGGGAATGTTACCCCAGGAGTTACTCAACTCACGCTTGTGGTGGCACGGGCCAGAGTTTTTGTCACAGGCGGACTTAAAACCCCAGCCCGTTAAAATTGATTCGGGTGAGCTAGCAGCCCAAGAGTCCCGCCCAGTAGTGGCCACTCTTCACCATCGCGTCCCAGAATTTGAACTTTTCAGGCGCTATTCCAGTTTCACAAAATTACAGCGCGTAGTCGCGTACTGCCTGCGTCTCGCGAGGAACAGAAACACCGAAACGCGCTGGTCAGGACCTCCAGCCATTGACGAATTGGAGGACGCGACTCGCCGTCTGATCAAAATTGCCCAGGCGGAAGTCTTTTCCGGAGAAATAGCAGTTTTGTCTCAGAAAGCGCCATTGCCGAAAAATAGTGCGCTGCTTTCTCTAAACCCATTTCTGGACGATCAGGGCCTACTGCGCGTGGGCGGCCGTCTAGAAAATTCCAATCTAAGCTTTGATCAGAAACATCCCCTTTTGTTACCAGCTAGTCACCCTTTGTCGTTGCTAATCGTGAAGCAAGAGCATTTGCGGCTCTTGCATTGTGTTACTGGCCTCATTGCGGGATAAGTTTTGGATCGTGAGGGCCAAAGACCTGATACGTAAAGTAATACACAATTGCGTGATATGCTTCCGGGCCAAGCCTAAGATGAATGAACACTTGATGGGATCACTACCCGAAGCTCGTGTCACACCCTCTCCTCCTTTCAGCAATTGCGGGATAGACTACGCGGGTCCCGTGTTTATAAAAAACAAATCCGGGCAAGGCGCGAAAGAAGTAAAGGCTTACGTAGCCCTATTTGTGTGTTTGGCCACGAAGGCTATTCATCTTGAACTCGTGGAAGACCTCACGACGGAGGCTTTCATCGCATCGTTGAGGAGATTTATCTCCAGACGCGGTTTACCCTCCAACATATTTTCTGACAATGCTACCTGTTTCACCGGTGCCAGAAATCAGCTATCGGAATTAAAAAATATCCTGTCAGGCTGTAGTTAGCAATGCATAAGGGAGGAATTGTCGAAACACAGCATTAAGTGAAATTTTATTCCGGCACGCTCTCCGCACTTTGGCGGCATCTGGGAAGCGGGGGTAAAGTCATTGAAATATTATTTAAGGCGAATATCTTGCAATGCAAAGTTAACTTTCGTTGAGTATTACACCATGCTGACTCAAGTGGAGGCGATACTAAATTCCCGCCCACTCTGTGTTCTCCCTACCGACGCCTCATTCCCCGAAGTCCTTACTTCTGCCCACTTCTTGATCGGTCGGAAGCTGACTTCGTTTCCGGAAGCCCAACTCCAGGACATACCGGAAAATCGTCTCAGCCGCTATGGGCTGGTCCAGCGATTGTCCCAGCAGTTTTGGGATCGTTGGTCCCGGGACTACCTCCACCTCCTGCAGCGCCGGCCTAAGTGGAAGTCCTCCAGCACGTCTCTAGCCCCCCAGGTGGGCGACGTGGTACTCGTCCACGACGAGGCATCTCCAAGCTACCGTTGGCCACTGGCAATCATCTCGGCCACATATCCAGGAGCGGATGGTGTTGCGCGTGTGGTGCAGGTGCGCGATTCCCGAGGGAATCTCCTGAAACGCTCGGTGCGTAAAGTGTACATCCTACCCAAAGACGATCATTGCGATCAAGGGCAATAAACATTGACTTTGGTCTTAGTTGGTAGTTTTCGTTGATTGAACATTTTGCTAGGTTTAGTTGTTTCTTTGCTTGTATTCATGCTAGTTGTAGGTTATCTGTAAGCCTCTTGGATTATCATCTGTCATTAGTTCTTGTTATACATTTGATTATTTGGTAGTTTTAGATTTCAGTTTAATTTTGGGATTTAATCACGTCGTGCCATAGTCGGCACTTCGGGGGCGGCATGTTTGATTCACACAGATGCGTGCATCAAAACCTTTTTGCTTATAATTATTCATGTAATTCAAGTCATAACTGTTCTATCTCATTCAAAGGTCGTGATAAAGTCAAATTTGCATCTTGCCGTATTTGTTTGCCTCTGTTAATATTGGAAAGGAATTTGTAAGCTTCCCTTAATGGCTTTTAAGCAGATGGATACACTTTCTAATAGGACTTAAGCCGACTTAGCGTATTTGGGACTCATGTGTTTATGGATTTCGTTCAATACAATGCCTCATTGAGAGAGCTTAGCATTAAGATTTCTTAAAATAAGCATGTATTCCTAAACAACGTGCGACGCTCCGATTGGCTACGCAGGATCGTCTCAGCCAATAGTGTTTGAACCTTCCCCTCCTTGTTGAATTTGCGAGTTCAGCTCATTGTCAATTCAGCTTCAGTTAGATTCAGAATTTCGAGTAAGCAAGTTCAGCTATGCTTTGTGCTGGTTTGCGGTCGGTCTAGCTCCCTGGTAAAGACGTTTTCAGGTGGTTTTGTGTGACGGTTACGCGCGATTCGCTATTTTCGAGTGGCCAATCCAAGCGTGTCACAACAGTTGAAGCTATTGTAAAAAACCATCAGTCCATCAGTGACGTTTGTAATCGTTGTTACTCAATATACTCGTGTTTGTTAAGTCTTGTTTCACTCCAACAAATAACTGAACCCAAGTCAAGGGTTATTAAGTGGCAGTTCCCGGCAATCCCATTGAACCGGAATTCGCAGCGGATTAACTGGGGGCCCATTCGTGGAAGCCTCTTTTCAAGTTAATCATACAAAAAACATCCTTTTTATAATTGGTCAGCACGGTATACTTATTAACGGCTGCTCCAGTGTTGCCAGATTTGAAGAAATTTCTTCATTATGAAGATATTTTAATATGAAATTTGCTATTTGAAGAAAAGAAGAAGAAATTCCATTTTCATATCAATTATGAAGAATTTTCATTGTAAACTGATAATTTTTAAGATTCATAGCAAACAACAAAAGTTATCGACTTTAAACTAAACACCTGACCTACTTAATATTTTGTCCTATGCAAGTAAGACACTGGATAATGTAGCTTCTTGACGAGTAACAATACTCCGAAATAGTTTCAGCGAACCAAAACACATAATTATATTGTTTAAATATGTGTCGTCGTACCGTATTTCAATCGCGCCAATATTCTCGATTACGATTAAATATTGTCACGTACAGAGGAGGCATTAAAAACAATACAAATCTTTTTCACTACCAGACTCCGCCATGATCGTGAGTGGCGTCAACGCGTCAACGTCAATTCAGTTATTCACCAACTAGCTTAGTAGAAACGCTTCACGTTTTTATTTCCATTTTAAACAAAGTGCAAAATGAGCCATTTGAAGAGGTTTGTAGGTATATTTATAATTTATAAAAATCGGCTCTGTTTTAAAATAATGTTTTTTCAGTAGGAAAAAAGTAGCTCCGGTTGCTAGGCCAACCACTCCTACAAAGAAAAGACGTATGAGAAATGAGTTGAATGAAAGTGAAAAACAAACTGTATTTAATCGAAAATTTTATAAAATGTGGCTGCAAAATGATGAGTTCAAATTGTGGGTTCTTGAAAATGAAAGTGATTCGTCGAAGTTTCAGTATATATGTTGCAATAAGGTATTAGCACGGTCTCTTCAAAGGTTACAACTCCATCAGCGTTAACAACTTTGCAAGATATAAACGAAAAAATGCATGAAAAAATATATTTGAAGAAAAAATTAGTGCCGCCGAAATACGGATAAGCGCATTTTTTGCCGAACACAACATAGCTGTTTCTATCATACACGATCTTGTACCATTACTAAAAAGCATTTTTAACGAAAAACAAGTTGTGGAAGGTATAAAACTTGGTCGTACTAAGACTACTGTAATTTTAAATAATGTTCTAGCCACTGTAGAAACAAATGATTTAATAGCTACTTTAAAATCTACATTTTTAATGTATTAATAGATGAAAGCACTGATGTTAGTTTAAACAAATATCTATGTATTTTGGTTAGGTATGTTTGTCGAACGTCAGGATTAGTAAAAACAAGCTTGCTAAAATGATTGCTTTTAGATTCTAGTAATACGTCCGCCGGCAAAATTTACTCAAAATGTAAATTATTTTTCAATGTTAATGATATCCCGCTTACTAATATAATTGGTTTGGCAACTGATGGAGCTAGCGTTATGCTAGGAAAGCATGACAGCTTTATGACACGATGACAAGAGGATACGAAAGTATTAATTGTGATGCGATGTGTATGTCATACTGCAGCAATTGTAGCATGTAATGTATTACCATTACCTAATAGTCTAATACGGCAGATGATCTACTTAGGGCGTTAGCAGCATATATTTCTGCTAACGGCAAACGTTCTTCCGAATTAATCGAAATTCAAGCGTTTTAAAATATGTCTAAGAAAAATATTTTGAAATTACCACTAGGTGGCTTTCAATGCACCAGTGCGTTGAAGGAGTGCTTGAAATGTGGTCAGCTCTTCAACACATTTTTATTAGCAGCAGTGGCAGATAATTTAATGCAAATAAAATTTATTTACGACGCTCTTCAGTGTTTGGAAACCAAAGCGTATTTATTATTTTTAAAATATGCACTTGATCACATAAATTATTTTAATGCTCTTTTCAGAGCAATAAAATTGTTATCTATCAACTTGGTGAAGCATGCCAAAAGATATTTTTTAAATGTGTAATAACTTTGTAATTCCAGAAGAAATTAATATTTCAGTTTATTGTAAAAATCCTAGAGTATATGCTAAATTAGAGGATGTTTATTTAGGTTCAGAATGTAATAAATTTGTAAACGGGGTAGATGCCCCTCTTCAAGAAAAAATGCGTAAAAACTGTTGTTGCTTGCTGCGAAATTCAGACTAGATTACCTGTTATGAAGGAGTCATTTTTCGATGAAATTAAATTTATTAATCCAGCCATTGCTTTGGCAAACAAACGGCTAAAGTGTTGTGAGAATTTAAAATACACAGTCCAATTAATGTCTGAAACTGAATGGAGAAATTTGAGCGTTCATTTTAATGGAGATGAAAAAGTTGCTCTTTGCAGACTTACCATTCCGGAATTTGTTACCGTCAATTTTCGCTTTACTGTATTCTCGATATCTTGTTACCATCAATTTTCGCTTTACTGTATGTTCGATATATTTCGAATTGCGTTCGGATATTGCGCATTTTTGATACGCCGCCGTTGCACATTGTTGAACGTTCGCGACGCGAAAATTTGGCATTTTGTCCCGGCGTTCGATCGAATAAGGTCGTTGGAAGTTTTTAGCGCGGTTCGAGGTCGCGATTTTGTAGAAGGTGCTTATTGATGTCTAGGCACTTCTCACCCTTTGGTTAGGGGATTTGTACGCGTATCGACATTCCTCTGAATATAAATCTGGAGATACTGTCTGGTGCAGACTTTTTTGACGCCAAAACTTCCCGAGCAAAACATTTGGGGAATTTAGTGTGAGTATGACCGTTTTCAGCGCCTTTTCGATTGCCCGCTAACGTTTATTTCAATAATTTAGTCCCCACCACGTTATGGATCCCAAATAAAAACTTCGAGAACCACGACTTGCGGCCCGATGTGATCTGTGATAGCGTTATCTCGGCGCGCTTAGTAAGCCATCAAACCCATGGAAGCCCGTTCCTGCGATGTTATCAACGCTAAGACGGCCTCTCACCAGCTCAAGGTAACCTTGCTGCTCTATTAATTGTGCTTGCGGTAGCCAGCGAGTAACCCTGGCTGTACGCGCTTATGTGCCTCAATCGATGGACTGCCGAAAGTAATCTGTTTCTAAATTAAGATTAGCGCGATATACCAGCCCGAGATATTTATATCATGGTCTGGACGCATCACTTTAATCACATATTTTAATCTGTAAAGTACGAGGCTTCCCCTCGCCGTAGCTTTCACTTTAGCTACGAATTGTGATATTAATTGTTACATGTACCACGCTATAGAAATTCCTGGGGCGGTTGCCCGCTTGTAATTTACAATTTTATATTAACGTCACTCCTCGGGAGCTTCCAGGAATTTCCCCTATTTTGATGATTTGGTGTTTTAATTGGCCACACCATTTTGTAAACAAGGATCCTTGTGGCATTTACATGCTTTTATATCGGCCCTAAACTTTTACTTATATGTATTTTATTGTGTCCGACTTTACGAGTGAATAAAACGTCTTCCCTGCACTTCATTGTTTGATTTCAGTTTTGCGCCGTTTTATTTAATCCACAGTGTTCCAATTTAGCTGGAGCGTAATCTATCAATCGCTGAATTATGGGGTTTGGCTTTGTGTTATCTTTTTTGTTATCCTTTAAATTGGTGGCGCCATCCCCCCATCTAATGAACCCACGGCCGTCTTCGGCTGTAGCTGATCGGCGACCCCTAATTAGCGATTGGTAGTGACTCGCCTAGGCATTGGCTGAGTGAGGCAATTTGGTGCTTTGAATGCTGCTTCGATTCGTTGAGCAATTAACGTAAATATTATTCTACCACCCCTTTTTTGTGCTTATAAATGATAACAAATTTTGGCACTATTTGTGCAATTTAAAAAATTATGAAGACAAATGCCTCTTGGCCCAATTAATTAACTCATTGCTGCATTCAAACGCGGAAGCAGAACGAATATTTTCTACCATGACCAACGTAAAAAATAAGAAAAGAAATAGATTAGAAGAAGATACTTTAAATTCTTTGTGTGTGTTGCGTCATAATTTTAAATGTAATAAAATAATGTTACTAGCACAAATTTTTCAATAAGAAAAGACCACTTGTCGTTAATGAATTGAAAAAAATTATATTCTTAGATATTTACTTGATATATAGGGCGATCTACATATATGCATACCATTTGTCTTTTTTCCAATGTTACTGATTTTAATTTGATTTTTGATATAATAATAAACGTACCAGAATTTACATCTACTATAGTACGTCTAGAAAGTATGTGAAATTGGTCTCTTCTTTATTTTGGGGATATTTGGTTCGGCAAGTGATTTTTTCAAACAAAATATAAATGGCCAATGCATTAGTAAGTAATAAATAAGTTTATCATATAGTGTTAAGATTGGTTCACTAAAATAATTTGTTTATCGGGATTTTTTCAATTCCACATACTTTCTAGGCGTACCATAAACATAATGCTGCCTGTAACTTCCCTATTATATAAGTAATAGTGCTTGTATCTACTAAAGTGTGAGGTTGAAGAAAAATCAAGAATTTTTTGGCAACGTCGCAGAAATGTCAGCACTTGCATCACTCGCTGCTCTGATATGATAGCGGATTTACTATATCGTCTTTGCGCAGTATACCTATGTCGACGTTGTCGTGTGTTGCTGTTTGTGTCTCTGTGTGCATAATTTGTTGTCCGTTAAAGAATCCACGGAGTATGTTTTAAATGTTACGCATTTACATGTTTTATTTATAAAAACGGTGCAATTTCAACGTCAAAAACTTTTGAATCAAATTGGCAAAAGTTTTAGCATTAATTATTGAGATTATAAAAATAATAAATATAATGCATAAAGAAAAAAGAAAATATTGCAGACATTGTCAGCTCGAACAAATAATTTATTACAATGGTATTGTCATACAGGTGCTGATTACAAATTTATAGACCTAATAAGCCACGGAAAAAAGCTGAAAATTTTCCTGAAGTGTCCAACGCCTGCTACAGGATATACAGGTTAAGCAATGATAACCTCAACGGTGCGCCAACTAAATGGCGTGAAGAATGGGCAAAAGCTTTTATGGACAGGCATGGAATACCTACAGCTAGGTGGAAAGCATTTGTAGATGCTAAAGCAGCAAAAGCTTTTATTAATAGGTAACTAATATTTCTCATTTGTTAGTTATACTCACGAATTCTTTATACATTTTTAGTGCAGCTTTTCCTGCTTTGGTAGTGAAAACAAGCGGTTTAGCTGCAGGTAAAGGAGTAGTGGTCTCTGCAATTAAAGAAGAAGCATGTTCTGCCGTCGACTATATTCTCACTCACAAAAAAATTGGATCTGCTGGAGAACAAGTAGTCATAGAGGAGTTATTAAAGGGTGAAGAAATCTCGGTATTGGCATTTTGCGATGGAACAAGTGTCTGTGCTATGTTGCCTGCACAGGATCATAAACGCATAGGTATTTGATGGAGACACTGGTTCTAATACTGGTGGCATGGAAGTATACTGTCCTTGCTCTTTGTTAAATGACGATCAATTGCAGTATGCGAACACACGTATTTAACAGTCGACTGTTACTGGATTGATGAAGGAAAACATCAAATTTCTTGATAATATTTTAATTGATATGTTACTCATTTTTCCTCTATGGATTAATTATAAAGATCTTTGAGGTGTCAAAAGTTCTACGTGCATACAAGTTTATATAGTTTTCTTTTATACAAGAAATAAAATTAATATTAATTCGAATGACATGCTAAAAAAGCATTTACTATAGTTGCAATTGTATAGTAGATCTGGTCATTCATCAGGAGTTATATATCCGTTTTTTTATATTTGTAGGTATTCCTTATGCTGGACATGCTCACGAAGGATGGTCCCAAGGTTTTGGAATTTAATTACAGATTTGGTGATCGAGAAACTGAAGTGATTTTGCCTCTGCTGGAATCCGACTTGTATGCTGTCATGGCTGCATGCTGCAGCGGCAAGTTAGGTTGTTTCGAATTGCAATGGAAAAAATATATTTTCGCTGTGGGTGTTCGAAAGAATACCCTGAAAGCTCCAGCAAGTGACAGGCAATAACAGGTAGTTCATAGTTTAAGTAAAACAGTAAATTGTATAAATAATAGCGTTATTAAAGTAAGCAGTGTTTATAAACTTTTCTTGTCATAATAATATCATTTTAATATAACTTCAAGGTATCAAAGAAAATTGAAAAACCTGAGGTGGGTGGTGAAGATAAATCATATATTACAGTATAAACACGTATAGCCTTAACTATATTTAATGTTACATTGATTCTTTCAATATCTAAACTTGAAATTTCTTGTAAGGTTAAATAAGTACTATCTATCGTACTTTACCGATTGTGGTGAAAAATTAAACTTTAATTTCCTTTAGGTGAAGAGTTATTGACACCAATCAAAATGTATGTGAAGGATTTGAAACAAGTTATTAACGTTGGAAAAATAAAAGCCTTTGCTCATATTACTGGAGGAGAATTATTAGAGAACATTGCTAGGGTATTATCGCCTTAATTGGCAGTACAGTTAGATGCTTCAAAATGGACCATTCCTAACGTTTTTGGTTGGCTGGCAGTAACAGGTTTGTCTTTCACCGGCTTTTAGAAATATATGTTGATTGTGGTAACTTTACAGGAGGTGTTAACGAATATGAGATGTCGAGAACCTTTAAATGTGGCATAGGAGCTGTCATAATTCTTAGTAAGGAAAACGAAGCGAATGTATTTAAAAATCTCTCTGGAAGTGGTACCGTCAAAATAGGTGAAGTTCGGCGAAGAAGTCGCAGGTGTTGGTAATTAATTGCACGGGAATTTTCGACTTTTCCATAGCTTAGGTCTATAAAAATGTAATCAGCATTAAACACCTGTATGATAATACTATTGTAATAAATTATTTGTTCGAACTGCTAATGTCTTTGCAACGATTTATTTTTTTCGTTTCACAAATGCATTATATTTATTATTTTTATAATCTCAATTATTAATGGTAAAACTTTATTCCAATTTTTTCCAATTTGATTCAAAAGTTTTAGATGTTGAAATTGCACCGTTCTTATAATAAAACTTGTAAATAGGTAGCATTTAAAACATACTTCGTGGATTCTTTAATGGACAACAAACTATGCACACAAACAGAAACCAACGATAACGTCGACATAGGTATACGGCGCAAATACGATATAGTAAATCCGCTATCATATGAGCAGCCGTTAATAAATGCACCGTACCGATCAATTATAAAAATGAGGTGGGGTTTAGTGATAGCGCAGAATTCAGAAAAAGATAATATACGTATAAGGGTACACATACATTTAAATTATGTTCCGTTTGAAAGAAAAAATGGAGAAATTATCAAAGAGCTCGTAAAGCTTATAAAGCAAAAGTATTAAATACAAAAAAAATATGCATTTATTAAGTTATTTAATATAAAAATATATATAAAAAATGATAATGAAGTACTTAGTGCTTTATGTTATCACTTTTATACATACCACAAATTGTTAATTTATTGATTACCAATTTTATCAATGTAAGCATTCGCGTGCTTACTGTATGTTAATTCATGAATGCTCATAAATAAATAAAAAATGGGAATACATTTCCGATTCTAAAGGGAATCCTCTAATTATTTAGAATTGTATGACGTCATTTTATCTGTTTAAGTTTTTATGATTACCTATCACAAATGTGAATCTATTTAACAATATGTAGTGGATGTTTAATTTGTCAAAATTCAGTTTCAAAGATAAACTTACTTTATTGTAAATTTTTGTTTATTTGTAGTTTATGGGAAGGCAAAGCTATCATTTAACTGAAATTTTAGATTTTGCCGTGCAATCATACCAACTTAAATTTTATTGTAAACGCTAACAATTAAACTTGTATATTTACCCAATTTTAACCTCTTGTTATCAATGTTAAAATATTGAAATATGAAATCCTAATAATATAAAAGCAGAACAGTGTGAATCATCCTAAGAAAATAGATATAAAAGTTTAGGAAACTTAAAATGTTAACAGTGAAACATTTGTAGAATAATTTAGATAAGCACTACTGGATTGGTGATGCATTGTAGCGTTTTACACCACAATATATGTTGGTATAGTTCAGGGGTGGCGAACCATTGGCACGCGTGCCATTGATGGCACGCCACAAAATAATTTGGGCACGGCAGTAATTAGGAATTTAGGTACCTAATCGAAGCAATTTATATTTAACAATGGATTGAACATGAAGCTTCAAGGCGCAAATAAAACAATTATTGTTATGATAGATCTCATTCATGCTTTCGAAGCTAAACTGTAAGTTTTCAGTAACGACATTGTTACCAAAAACTACAAGTATTTTCCAAACTTGAAAAAAATCTCCAGAGATTTGGATATACATGAAAAACCAGACCAAGTAAAAGTCGCTGAAGAGTTTAATTCGGTAATTAATTCTTCAATCAAAGAATTTTCAACGAGATAGTTCAAAGAATTATCGGAAACACTGAAATTTATTATATATCCTGATGTAACTTCACTTGATAAACTGAACTTGGCCAAATTTGATTGGTTGGAAATTGAAGAAATTGAAATGCAGCTGATTGATTTCCAGTCTAGTTCAACATGCATTCAAAAATTTTTCGAAACAAGGAAAGAGTTGGAATTAAATGAAATAGAAAGACTATATGTATCAGGTAATATAAGTAAAAATTCCAATATCAAAATTATGGAAACGTGGAATTCAATTCCAGACACATTTAGCAGTCTGAAGAAGCTGGCTTTTGCTATCTTAACAATATTTTCATCTACCTATGCTTGTGAAATGAATAACATTAAAGACTCGCTTAGAAGCCGTTTATCAGATGATACCAGTCCAGCTTGCATTCTGCTAAAAGTAACAAAGTATGGAGCTAATATAAGTTATTTGGCATCTAATTTCCAACAGTAGAAGTCGCACGAATTTTTTCTTTCATTTAAATAAACATAACGTCACTATTGCTGTACAAAATGTATATTTTTTGTTGCAAATAAAGAGTTTTCAGTTGATAGTATTTAGTTTTATTATTTTCCCATTAATTACTAAGTCAAGATTGTTTGATGGCACGTCATGGCCTCATTAAACATTTTTTTAGAAAAAATGGCACGTAGATGAATAAAGGTTCGCCACCCCTGGTATAGTTGAATAAATTAAAGATTGTTGATTTTATAGTTTTAGAGTATATTCACATAATATATACAAATAGCACTTAAGAGTGACGTCTGCGTTGTTGGATGGTTATCGTTGATATGATTCTGTGATACTACTTACAAACTAAACTGAAATTTGGTAGGCTATCTGAAAGTTCCGTGGGGGTGTCGAAATAGCCAATGAAACGTTCGGTCACTTTTGGCGTGGAAACCTAAGATTTTGCTGTTCTCACGAACGTGCACTGTCGGCAAAGGTTTTATTGGGGTTGCAAATGCCATAGCCTCTTAGGGTACTAATAAAGTAATAAACTTAAGAACTGCATTGAACGTGCTTATGAATAATTTTGGCAAACTGTACAAAACCGTGAGAACATTTTGAATTTAACTGAAACGTTGCAAACTACAAAAATACATCTATTTAATTAATATTAAAACTAGAGTCCAACAACTACATTGGAAATGTTTTCAAAATTTATGTATTTCGAATGCACTTACTTTATTTATCCGATGTGTGCACAATGTTATGTTCCACTGTTGGAATCTCTTAAATGGTAAAAAGTTATAGAGATTTGATTAAGTTATATCTATAATCTACATTCAGATCCTAGTTTTTGTTGAATTTTCACTACAGCGTGAAAAACTGAATTTTATGGTTTTTTGTTTCAGGTTACTAGGCAGTTTGACATTATTAAGGCAGCTTATAGCCGATTTCGTATCCGAAGTCGAATGTTTTATAGGTTTTTAAAGTTTCAAGATATTTACAACTAATTTTTTACTTCCTTTTACAATAAAGGAAGTATTGAATTCACTCCAAAAAATCGAAATTGAGTTTTGAACAGATCTTCCCGTTTTAGAGTACCCCGAACAAAAAAAAACATGTTTTTGTTCATTGGTCTGTCTGTCAGTCGGTCTGTCTATGAACAGAATATCTCAAAATCGAAAAGAGGTATGACGTTAAAACTTCATATACAGGGTGTCCTGTAATGACCACTAAAGCTTTAGGTAGAGCGAGTCTTTGATTAATTTTGAGTCGACAATCTTAATACTAAAATGTTTGATTGGTCTTCATTTCTCTGGTAAAGTACTTTTTTTGTTCTAAATACGTCAAAATGTTATCAAGGAAAGTTATTCAAAATGTAAAATTGTGGTCCCATGTAAAATTTCAGAAATATCGAGCTACTTTTATGAAACCATGTTACCACAAAAGTACTTCATCTAGTACATACGGTCTCATAAAAGTAAGCCAATATTTCTTAAATTTTGCATTGTATTGTAAATAACCATTATTTACAACATTTACAATTTACAATATCCGAAAACAGATATATAGGTAAAACAATAATAAATACTTTAAATTTAAATAAACAGGCGAAACTCTGGTATCATGACAGGAGGGCGGGATAAAAAAAAGCCTCCAGAATGGATTGATTCTTTCCATAAAGAAGACTTGGGTCGTCAAATATTAAAATACAAAGAAGGTGGGGAACATAACTCTGGATAAGCTTTTAATATTTGCTCGAGAAAATTTGGACTATACTGGTTTACGAGCTACTTTCCATCGAACTTTAGAGTCTATGTGTGTTAAGTATAAAATGGAAAACAATCATAAAACGCGTATAGAAAAATCTTATAATGTCGCCAAAAAATTACGTTTTTGGGAAAATATTTAAAATTTCCAGGCTTCCCACAGAAAACTTGGGTAAATGATGCGATATCTACAAGCAGTTTCAAACATCGAAAATCTGAAGGAGAACGTTTCTCAATATTACATGCTGGCTGTTCTCTGAAATTTTTGGTTGATTGTAGTCTTTTACCTAAATCACGAAAGAATGGCGTAGATTATCACAAAACCATGGGAAGTAATCTCTTTAAAGAGTGGGTAACCCATCAACTCATTCCACCGTTAACTTCATCTCTTCCGAATAAAAAAGTAGGTACTGATAATACATAACGCAAATGCATCTTATCATAGCGCCCGGCTTGAGAAACCGCCGACACATTCTGCAAAGAAAGGAGCTTTGCAAACATATTTAATTCAAAACAATATTACAATTGAACCTAACTGCACAGAAAACAGTTATGGGAACAATACGTAAAACATACAATAAAAGATCTACCTATTACATATTAGATAGATACCATGCATACTAGTCGGGGAGGCAGTGAACTTTTTTCGGTACTTATTTTCCCAGTCAGCTTTTTCTTGTTCCGACCTTGCCCAATTACCATCAGGTTTTCGGATTGGGGAAATTGTTTGTACAGGTCGTTTAAATCCTTTTGTAGCTCTCCAAATCGAGTAGTCTTTATTGGATAGGTTTTTTATATAGCTACAGAACGTTTCGTTCCTAACATCTCTCAACTTGGATTTTAGTTTATTAGCAAAACGATTGTAAATGTTTTTGTCTATTGGATTGCGACTGTGTTGCCATCTAGCTCTAGCTCTCCGTTTCTCTGCTACCATTTCCATTATTTCCCTGGGCATGTTTTGCGTTTTTCTTTCTTTAGCATCAACTACTGGAGTTGCATGCCAAGCAGCTTCTTGTATTGTGGTAATGAAATAATTAGTTGCTACTTCAAGATCATTTTCGGTTTCTGTACTGATATTGAGGTTTATTTTTTGATTTACGTATTCTTTGAACAATTCCCAGTCAGAGTGTTTGTTGTACAGTGTCGCTTTACGTTCTTTCTTGATAATAGTTGTACTGATAGTTGCGATGACAGGTGTGTGATCGGAGGATAGATCAAAATTAGTCTTGACTTCTATGAAATTGGATGATATGCCCAACATCTTGCTAAAGTTTTTGAGCCACATACAAATGAACCAAATGAAGCAATCGATGAATTCCTGATGGCTCCTTTCCAGATGTCTCCTCCCATTGACAATTTTACAATAGGAGAAATAGAGGAAGAAATAAAACGCCTTAGCAAGAAAAAAGCTCCAGGCTACGACTTGATTACTGGAAAGATCTTATCTGAACTACCACAATCCGGAGTGCGGTTTATAAGACTACTTTTTAATTCTATACTGAGACTCAACCACTGGCCTACCCAACTTAAATATGCCCATATCATTCTAATTTTAAAACCTGGCAAACCACCGACGGAAGTAACATCATATAGACCGATAAGCCTTCTACCAGTGATCTCTAAACTCCTAGAAAAACTAATACTTAAAAGAATAAATGAAAATAATCTAATCGAAAAATGGATACCAAATCACCAATTTGGATTTAGGCAGAGTCACTCAACTATCCAACAATGTCACAGGATAGTAAACGTCATATACAAAGCTTTCGAAGAAAAGAAGTTCTGCTCGGCGGTGTTTCTCGATGTAAAGCAGGCGTTTGACAGAGTGTGGCACAGGGGACTACTATTTAAGATCAAAGAGAACTTACCACATCATTACTTTCAACTACTGAGATCGTACTTATCATTGCGATTCTACCAAGTTAAATTTGGCGAAGAAACATCAGAAATACACCCTATTAACTCAGGGGTCCCTCAGGGGAGCGTATTGGGTCCCATACTATATCTATTATATACAGCAGATCTCCCTGTAATGACATACACTGAAACCGGAACGTTCGCGGACGATACAGCTATATTAGCAACACATGCTGATGCAGCAGCTGCTTCACAGCAACTTCAGAATCATTTAAATCTTATGCAAAACTGGTTAAGTAAGTGGCGCATAAAAGTCAACGAAAGCAAATCAACACATGTTACATTTACGCTAAGAAGACAACAGTGCCCACCGGTTTACATTAATAACATAGCCATACCGCATGCCCAAGATGCACGTTATCTAGGTCTGCATCTAGACAACAAATTAACATGGAAACTACACATAACAAAAAAAAAGAAAGGAAATGGACCTTAAAATAAAAAAGATAAACTGGTTAATCGGAAAGAAATCTCCTCTCTCCCTTGAAAACAAACTCCTAATTTATAAAATAATAATCAAACCAATCTGGACATACGGTCTGGAGCTATGGGGATGTTCGAGCATGTCCAATTTGAAAGTAATAGAGAGATTCCAGTCAAAAATTTTAAGACAAATCACAGATGCACCATGGTACGTAACCAACCTTACCCTTCATACTGACCTAAAAATCCCACGTGTTCAAGAAGAAATCCAAAAACGTGCAACTACACATCACAATCGATTGATGGCGCACCCAAACCCATCTATTGAAATCCTACTAGAAGTGCCAGCCTTCAAAAGACTGAAAAAGAAATCGCCCCGTGACCTGACAATCGACCATTGAAGTACGCAGGGTAAAGCCGCTGGGCCTATCCCTTCACGCCAATAGCCATCAGATCAGCTCATAGAACTCACATATGTATTATATATATAATTACATTGTTCTGATTGTTGATTTATATAATAATAAAAAAAAAAAAAAATTTTCCCAGTCAGTATTTTGGGTTATTTTGGTTTAGTTAATGATGCTTTTTGAAGATTTTCAAGTCTGGCTATTAATTTCCGATGGAATCGATAGGTTAGGTTAGTGACCTAGGGGTACTTATTTTCCCAGTCATGAAACTCGTTGTACTAACTGTCGTTAGCATGAAAGTCAGTAAAAATTAGTCTGGCTGATCTGCACCTATGGAAAGTAACTCTAGCATGGCATTAAAAAAGAAAAAATAAGTACCCTAAGTGGACTTATTTTCCTAGTCCTGAAAATGTATAAGGGAAAAATATTTATTTCAAAATAATTTTAAAAAATGGTCTGGCCGATTTGCGCCTATGGAAAGTAAGTCTGACATGGCATTAAAAAAGAAAAAAATAAGTACTCTAATTTAACTTATTTTCCCAGTCCTAAAAATTTATCAGGTGATAATTTGCATTACGACATAATAAATAAAAATAGTCTGGTTATCATTGTCGATCGCGAAAGTCCTAACAGACTCATATACAGGAGCGTAACTTGGTAATTTATAAGTGCATTTGGCGTCTGGGCTCAGACAGGGAAGACAGTTTCCATTTCGTAGTATGTACTAACAATTTGGTAGAGTATACGATATGAGGGGCCTAGCTTCAAAGTGTACAATCTCCTGTTTTGGAAAATTTCTACTAGATGGCACTTTTGATGTAAAATTTACTCCTGCATTCGATTCTGTCCTCAGATTGTAACAAAACGTTCAATCTCCTATGTATTTTCAGCATCGAAAATCGACCTTAGTTTCAAAATGTACAATCTCCACGAAATGGAAAGTTTCAAAACGTGCAATCTCCAACCTCGGAAATAAATTATTCATTCTTATGTTGTGCTGAAGTGTAGTATGTCAGTTGGTTAGTGGCTATCGATACGTGCTTCGTTATAGGTGTGCTATTTCATCTTTAAGTGTTAAGTGAATCAAAATATATAACAATTAGTACTAAAAAATGGAATCGAATGTATTTTCTGCTGGTGACAAACAGAAAACGCGAAAACGAAGATCGACTCCTTCGGAATGGACCAGAAATAAACAAAAACGAGTGAGGTTAGTACAGTCAGCATTTTTGTTAAGATGAATTATAACAATATTCGTTATTTAGGTACAGTCCGCATGCTCTGCCTGTCTATCCAACCTGTGAGCATAAAAGCAACGCTTTCCAGTGCACTACTCTAAAAATGACGGAGGTGCGTTTATTTCATGCAAAATTTTATGAAAGCAAAGTGAAGGTGGTACAAGATAATTTTATATTGAAGTTCTGCCAAACAGAAGCAGTACAGCGCCATAGACCAAAGAATTCACGCCATGAGAAGAAAGCATTTCAAGCAAAGTTCTTTATTTTAAATTCTGCTAAAGTTTGTGTGTATTGGGACTAACCCGGAGACGACTTGATACAGTCACCAAAAATTTTTTCAAATCAACTGTACCAGCAAAAGAAAATCGAGGAGGAGACAGAAAAGCGGAGAAATACAGCGAAAGAAAAGAGTCAAATATGCAGTTTATTAATAAACTTAAAGCTGTAGAGTCCCACTATTGTAGAGGACCTTCTGAACGACGGTACCTAAATTCGTCGTTGAGTATTAAAAAGATGTGGAAAATGTATATGATGGAGAATAATGCAGTGCCAGTCAAAGAAAGTTACTTTAGAACAGTCTTCAATGCCTGCTATAATTTGGGTTTTGGGACTCCACGAACTGACGTCTGTTCTACGTGCTTACAATTAACAGAGAAACTAAAACGTTGTAATAACGAAAAACTTAAAAGTACCTTAGTGACAGAAAAAAAAGTTCACATACTGAGAGCCAAAGCCTATTTTAAGCTACTTAGGGACCAAGAGGAAGGAACTGCAATTTTTTCCTTCGACTGTGAGAAAAACCTAGTATTACCCAAAGTACCCGACCAGCAAGCTTATTATTCTAGGCAAATTTACATTTACAATTTCACTGTTGTACGCGGCACATCTAAATCCAAGCTGAACCCTTCCTCAGTTACCTGTTTCTGTCGGACAGAGAATGAATTTGCAAAAGGGTCGAATGAAATTTCATCTGGTATTTACCACATCTTACAGACCACAGATTTTTCTGGTATTCATACTGTGAGACTAATGTGTGACGGGTGCGGCGGACAAAACAAGAACTCGACACTAATAGGTATGTTAGGTTACTGGCTGTCCAAGCAAAGCGATATCTCTAAAGTGGAAGTTATTTTTCCGATACGAGGACATTCCTTCATACCCCCGGATCGAGTGTTTGGACATATTGAAAGAGAATGCCGTAAAAAAGAAGTTATACTAAAGCCTGAAGAATATCTTGACATATTTTCTCAATTTGGTACTGGAAGGAAGCTTGGCGATGACGATGTTCAAGTTTACGACTGGAAGGCAGAACTAGGAAAAGTCTTGAAAGTAACTGGACCATGGCATTTTGCATTTTCCAAAGCGAAGAGAATGATCATCACCAAAACAAAGAATGGTAATATACTGGTTCGTGGCGAAACAGCGTATAATTCAGACACTGGAGGTGGACAATCTGTTGCTAAAAGAAGAAAAAGTTTACGAGACATTACACCAATAGTCATTCCTAAGAAGAATGTCATCAATCAAAAGAAGAACCACGACGTACGGGAATTGATTCTTGCGCATTATGGAATGGAGTGGAAAAACAACCCGGATCTTAAATTCTATGAGTTTGTCTTGGGCGAAGTTGACCAACAGGTTCTGGACAATCCAGAAGAAGACAACGTTGAAAGACTTTGTGAACACGTTGAGGAAGAGCCTACTGTCGCTATATAAAATTTTATATAATGTTAGGTATATTGTTTTGTATTATAAAATATAAGTTTTGTTTATGTTTTTGGATATTTTTTGGAATCAATTTGAGTTTTCTTGCAAATTCTGTACTTTATTACAAAAAATACTATGAAAGCGAGTCATGTAATAGCCTAAAGCTAGTTTCAAAGTGTACAGTCTCAATATATTAGTATCAAACTGTACAATCTCCAAACAAAAAAGTAAGTTATTTCTGAAAATATGTACTTAATTTGGGTAAAATTTGGTAAATAAATCAGTAACAATGCTAGCAATCTGATGTGTACGAGAAACATCGAATTAATGTGCAATGTGCATCCTTTGACGTAGAGACATTTTACTGTTTCCTGAAAAATTTACTAAAGTGGAGATTGTACACTTTGAAACTAGCCCCCTCATATATAATATTAAATATAAAAAACAGTCTGGTAACCATTTGGAATCATCAAAGCTCCACCAGGCCAGTGAAAGTTGTTAATTTTGTAAATTACTTACTTCATTACAATATATACCTTAATTATATCAGCGAAGAGACACAACGACATAAATGTTTCACGACAGTGCAAAAATGTAACAAAAACAGTGTAAATAATACATTTAATTAAAAAACGTTTCTATTATTTATTACTGTACATATGCCGTACTTCTTTCAATTACTTGTTGAAGTGAAAAAATTGTGTCCATTTTTTTACACTTCAGGGCCAGCGGTTATTAAGCCCTGTCAAAATGAGGTATAGGCTTAGAACAGAAAATAAACAGGAAGCCGCATTTGTAAGAAATCCGTGCGACCGCGATGGGTTTTAAAAATGGCGGATGGTTGTTTCCTTTTGGCAGTGGCGTATCATATCGAGAGGGTGCATGTGCAGCAAACAATTTCAACAGTTTTATTAAGTGCACTTTACACTATGTGATTTATGGCTACATGTGAGTTTGTGTGACTTTAGTCACTGTCTGTAATTTAAATTGCTTCCTCAGATTGTGTGATTACAAATAATGACCCCATTATACGTTCCCTTCTATGCCCATGACTATTGTTGTGTACAAGTACGTATGACAAGTGACATGTTCAGAGAAATTATCTCTCTATTTGAAGTGAAAAGTAATATTAATACTTACTGATGGCATATAATGCCCAAAGTCCTGGTATTTGGGGTCTGAGAACAGCCAAAATTAGTCTCAAACTAACTAAAACCCACAACTGTCAAACCGGTATCACAGCTCATTAGTCATACATGGGTTTTCGAAATGGCCGTTTCCGTCGCCTAGATGTTACAGCCAAATTAAATGAAATGCGCCTTCCTGTCTATTTTCTGTTCTAAGGGTATAGGCCTTATTAGGCTACGCTGTTTATTTTATTTCGTTTTATATTCTTGTCATTAATGTTGCTATAGGAAGACCACGGGGAAAAACTTGGTTTTTTCACATTTTTAAAAAAATTTACATTTGTATGCGATTACGACAATTGAGATATTTACGTTGTACACAGAGGTAATAGAAGACAAGAGAAAATTTTTAGTTTTTCTTACTAACAAAGGCGGGTTTTTCCACGTGATCTTCATACACCGGTCGCTTCTGCATCGCCTAGTCGCGCTTCTTTATATGAGTCTGGCAAGGGTTTGGTGATGCGCTATGGCAGCCAGACTGTTATTATTTGTTTTGTTATAATGAATATTATCACCCGAAAAAATTTTAGAACTGAGAAAATAAGTACCCTGAAATCACTTATTTTTTCTCATGTATGTCTTTCCAGACTCATTTTCCATATCCGGAGATCAGCCAGACTAATTTTTTACTGACTTTCATGGTAATGTTTATTTGTACCCAAAGTTTCATTACTGGGAAAATAAGTCCAACTAATGTACTTATTTTATAATCATTTAAACCTTTACAGTGACTCGACCCATCGGAAATCTATAGCCAGACTTGCAAATCTTCAAAAAGCATCATTAACTACACCAAAATAACCCAAAATAATGACTGGGAAAATAAGTACCGAAAAAGTTCACTGCTTCCCAGACTATAACATGCTTAGTATGGTATTGAGGTATTAAGGCTGCCACCTTACCAATGCTAACATAATCTCATTGAATTAGCATGGGATTATTGTAAAGCATTTTATAATAATAGCTATTTAAGTAGCAAGGAATGTAAGGACCTATTAACATTTGAGGTAGGCAAGTACAAGCCAAGGCGAAGCCCCGGCTTGTTACCTGCCGAAAATGTTAATAGACGATAGATTCCGAGTTACCTTTTTATATTTTTCCCGCTGCTTATCGAAATTTTCCTAAATTAAAAAAAAACGTTTAGTTTGTCACCTGTCACCAGGATTAATTTTCGCAAGTCGTGTTACCTGTGAGTGTCACATGTCACGTAAATACTTGCAAGTATAAACAAAACGTCTAAGTCTGCATCTTGCGTTGCTAATTTTATTATCCTAGGAACTTAATAGTAACATTAACTTCCGTTGTTAAGGGAAAGCAGCAAGCAGATATAATCACCGACTTTCACGTTTTGTTACTAAGGCTGCATCACTGACTTACATGATCAGCAACGGGAAAACATATTGTATCTACGACCACTACTAAAAGTAGGCCTTTTAGCGCTAGCTTGTTTCACTAAAAGTGACGATTTTATAGTTTACCGTGGTTAAAGAAATCAGCTGTTCACTTTTAGCTCTAGTGCTAAAAGTGAAATGAGGTTATAAAACTACAATTTCGAACTGGAAGTGAAGTTGTAAAGTTATTCTAGTTGCTTCTTGCGTTACAGGTAACGTGTTTTTGAAATAATTAAAGCGTTATGTAATGAATACACTCAGACGTGGAGTATTAATAATTACATTTCGTAACTGACCTTGACAGCACTGGCTTCGCAAACATTCGCCCGCGCTTGGCCTACTATTTATTATGACATAAATTCGAAGTGTCGCAAACATTTGTTAAATCGATATTTATGGATTAATAACGGTAAAATTAAGGTGGTAGATAAAATATTGTATGCATGCAGTGTGTCAAATTGACTTTTGGTTGGCAGTTTTAAGTTTGTAAAACGACTGTCTAATAACATATTTTCATTACTTTACGTTGTCAGTAGCAACTTGTTTAAAATGATTTCATTAGACAAGTCTTCATTAGCCACGTGTTTTAACAGTTTTAAACCACGCAAAATTATGACCGGTTGCTAGTAATCCTAATTTACATTTAAATATATTTTTTTATATTTGCCGCATTTTCTAGATTCTATCGTAGATAAAATTGTTACGTGTAATTTTACATTTAGATACAGTTAAGGATTGTTTGGATAATTTCTTAGCTTAAATACATTCATATAGTTAGATTCACCTGCATACGTTAGGTGTAGCTTTGGTTGCATACTCATTTTTGCAATTTTTGGGACTTTTGGAAATTTTTAGGGAATTTTGAGTAACAGTTTTGAAAATTGTTTTGATAGTACGATTTCCGGCGACCATTTTTTTTTAAGTTTTCCTTTTTGGAGCTGCATGTGATCTTTGGAAATTTTCACTTAAGTGGATTACGTAGTTTCCATTTTTCTTTGAGGAATCTGCCATCCAGAAATAGGAAATGGGTGTTATATTGCTAAAATGAATCCGATTGTATTGGGATAAATATATATTTCTGCAATTTACTTACTCGAGGCCACATTACAACTCTGGTATGTTAATTTATGGTTGCCGTTGAACATTTTTCGATAACGTCTCGTATTTAGGCCTCCTAGTCCTAGTTACTGTATCGTTTTCCGATTTTTCGGGATCTAATATGCCTGTGGCATTGATGTTACTTGGCTAAGGCACCTGGAGCAACGATCCCATTCCAGTCCGAGCCCCTCAGCACATTTGGTAGTTCGCATGCAGGGCTTCTCCCCATGGTGACTGCACTCGACTACGTTTCTCACCTGCAAAGTTAGATAAAGGCCCGACTCTTTGGAGGTTATTCAAGCTGGTGGACATCTTAATAGCTATCCCCCATAGCTGTTGATGTAGCGGCCCTTCTGTGCACAATCCAGGTATCTACAACACCTAGTGTTATCTACCTTTTGGTGTTTATTGAACTGAAAATATCGTTCGTTATGGCACTATGATCTTTACTTTATGTATTGTACTTATCTAGGTATATGCTAGCGAAATTCATGCCGTTTTACATGCGGAATATTGTGTAACTTCGTTGTACATCACGTGCAATTACTTTTGTGGAATAGGATAATGTCATTCTATGCATTTAATATCTTTACGTTGGTAGTACTGCTTTAGTCGCGTTCAAGTTTCAAGTACTTGTCAGTGTTTCAAAATTTAAACTATCGCGAGGGTCTCCGGGAGCATGAATTTGACACTTAACATAATATGAGCACCGTAAATACACCATTTTATGTGTATTAGCACTCCCCTAGGCGAAATGGTACCAATTCGAAGAGGTTCGCGACTAGATAGATTATTTACTTAATTAATCAAGCGATTTAGAACTTACTATTCTCCCGCAGTCCGGTATCGCTGTTTTTAATATATTTAAGTCACTATCGTAGTTGATACACGGGTACTCGAACGAATTGCGATTATCGTAGTTCCATTTTCGACTTTATTAATATAAAATCTTGTACATTACATACCACTAAGATTACATCTACAAACTATTCCATTTACATACTATTATCACAGAATTGTGTTGCCTTTTCCAAGTATGACACAGAATTTTGAATGTGTACAAACTGTAAATAAATAACTAGGTTATTTCGAGTCTTGGTGTTTTCTGTCTTTTTTTTTTTTGTGAAACAGCTAGTGGTTTAGGAATTTACACGGCCACCTGTAGGTTTTCTGGTTTGGACCGCCTCAAACCAGTGGCGCTTCCGGACAACCCACCCCATCTTGCTCAGGACCTAGCTGGCGAAAATTTGCTACACCACTCGACAATTTCTGAACCGCCGTGCTGTGTAGTAGCTATATTATTATTTTTTTTTGTTTTCCCTTTTTCTCTTATGTGCGTGTCTTTTCCCCCGTGTAGCAAGGTAAGAAAATATTGTACGATACATATGCGTAAAGCATCTTTAGTCACCCGTGGGGCGTAAAACACTGATTTACTCGCGTTTTAACTCTGCCCCACTCGTGAGTAAAGACTAGCTTTACGCACTTGTATGGTAAATTACTATTAACGAACACCGATGTGGAAAAATTATGGACTCATGCTTTATCACCTTACACCTCAGAGATGTGGCAGCATAGCATTGCACACTGTGACACAATCATTCAAAGCGATTGGCAAAAACAGATGGTGACTTATCTGGTGAAGGTATGCCACCTGCTATAATTAATTTGACCGAGTCCGATTCTCAGTCCGGATTATCTCATTCTGACGTCGAAAATAATCCAGATGCATTCATGGAAATTGACGAAGCTTCAAAACAGTTTATTTTACCTTCAATGATTGCTTTATTGTTTGACTTTCCATTTTTTGTATATTCGTGTTTGCTGTTGTTTTGTTTTTTGTTTGTTAATTGACAAGGTCTAGGCATGCAGAGTACCAGGTACCTTAGACACCGACTGCTGTGGTCGTTAGACGTCGTGTTTTGATGATCTAGTTCTCTACATTTAAGTTTCCATGTGTCAATAATTGTTGGCTTTGTTCGATTCTCTCGCTTCAGTTCTTACACTCCTGTGATCTAAATGGTTCATTTAAGAGAACTAGAATTATTTCTTTAACTTACTATACTAAGAAAAGGCAAAATTGACCATATAAAGATATTGTTTAATAGTATACAGGGTGCTGAAATGCGATAAAATAGTATACGAAACGCGTTAGAAAGGTGGTTTTACTGAACTCGTAGGGCTATTACCCATACTCAAACCAGCCATACTTGTTGAATAAAACTTTACTCTTCTAAACTTGTGTTGTGTAATATACTACGAGGATTGTTCAATAAAAACACGTTTGGATCGTATAGGCATGAATTGATCATTATGGCACTTCAATGCAGTTAGTGCAATCGTTTATAGGGGTGGGTCTAGGACAACTCGGCACCGCCATCTCGGCGCTGCCACTTCGGCGCCGCCATCTCGGCGCGGGGCCAGCTCGGCGCCAGCCAACTCGGCGCGAGGGCATCTCGGCGCCGAATTTAAATTAGCAAACTACAGTGTGCACTACGTAAAAAATTATTATAAACAAATAATATATAAAGTGATCCCCAAAAAGCTGGCATCAAATGAAAAAAAATATTTAGAATTTCTTGGAAAATCAAACACTAACGACCATAGGTAATTGCAAAGTGATTACAAATGGGCCAAACAAAAGTTGTCACGTGACTTTCGTTATCAGTAAAATTCAACATTTTTTAAAAATAACTACAAAAAATGCATTTACTACCCAAGATAGGGACAACATTTACGAAAAAAAGTTGTTTTCTGGCCTTGACATTGTTGAGTTAGCTAAAACTAACACATAATAAAAATCGTATGGAAATCTTGCTTAATTTCCGAAAAAAACTTTTTGGATTTACACAACTTCGAAAAACGCCATTTTTAACTAAGTAAAAATCACTCAATATATCTAATACGGGCTAAATAGGTTTTCGGACAAGCTGTCATCCTGTATAAAGTGAAATGTAAACATTACCAATATTTTTTTAAGTTGATTCTTTCCGTTTACCAAGAAATAAAGCTAAAAAAATAAGTATTTTTTTTATTTACCACTTTTCCGAAATATCAAAACTAAAGGAGGTACAGGGTGTTAAAGTTTCAAATTAAAAACTAAACTTTGGCGCAAAGGCGGCTGGACAATTTTATTTTTGTTTATCTCTGTTGTCAAGCAATGATCTGTCAACTAGTTTTCCATTGTAATTTTCTTAATGTTATTGCTGCAATAATGGCTCATGTTTATGAAAATAATGAATGAGTGAATATGCTTATTATTTACATTTAAGTTAGATTAAGTTTAGTTTAATTTTCGTTAAGTAATTTTAGTTCATACTTTGAAACTTTAACACCTTGTACCTCCGTTAGTTTTAATATTTCGCAAAAGTGGTAAATGCCTTACTTTTTTTAGCTTTATATCCTGGCAAAAAAAAAGAATCAACTTAAAAATCACCCTGTATATACAGTGTGTCCCCGAATAGGTGGAACAACTCTTGTAAAAGGTAAAAAATTCTCGATTTAAATTTTCATTTTTTGGGGTTCAACCCTGCTTGGTTAAAGGCGAATTTCTAACAGCATTTCAGTTTTGAAAACTCAAGTAAGCCTTGAAAGTTTTCAAAAAAACTATTTTTTGTACTCATGACTTCAAAATTCATATTTCCCGGTCATTCCCCATGCGCCGAAAGTTACTTTTCCCGCACTGCGGTGTTGGTTTTACTTTTCAACAAAAACTAGGGGAATTGTGTTTTTTGTAAATTTTTATAACAAACGGGGCTGCGCGCGCTATTGCGCGGTCTATTCTATTCAATTTACCACCATTTTTAGGCCTATCACGTTGGTCCATCTCCAAGGGGGCTCTTGGGGTTCCGCCCATCTACAAAGGGGCCCTTGGAGCTTCGCCCCTCTCCAAGCAGTCCTCTCCAAGGGGACCCTCGGGGCTCCGCTCATTTTCAAGCGGGCCCTCGGGGCTCCGCCCCTCTCCAAGAGGTCCTTCAGGGCTCCGCTCTTCTCCAAGGGAGCCCTCGGGGATCTGCTCCTCTTCAAGGAGGCACTAGGGGCTTCGCTCCTCTCCAAAGCGGCTTTCGGGGCTCCGCCCATCTCTAAGGGGACCTTCAGGGCTCCGCCCATCTCTAAGGGGACCTTCAGGGCTTTGCCCCTCTCCAAGGGGGCCCTCGGGGCTCCGCCCATTTTCAAGCGGGCCGTTGGGGCTCCGCCCCTCTCTAAGGGGTCCGTCAGGGCCCCGCTCCTCTCCAAGGGGGCCCTCGGAGCTCCGCCCTTTTCCAAGGGGGCCCTTGGGCTTCGCCTCTCTCCAAGGCGGCCCTCGGGGCTCCGCCCATCTCTAAGGGGGCCCTCGGGGTTTTGCCCCTCTCCAAGGGGGCCCTCGGGACACACACGTCTGGTTCGTTCTCCTTTATTATATAGAGGATTGTCCGTCGTTGGTTTAATTGCGCCTGCAAACACCAGAGGCGCTGTAAATGTCGACAAAAACTAACAGGTGCGTAGGATAGGTATAAAAGTTTAGTGATTTGTGCTGTCAACTCAGTAAATTAGTAAAACACTAAATAATAATTTTTTAATTTTTTAAAATATTTTCAGTTATTCGTTACAAAAAACATTGTACCTAACTCCTTCGGGAAGAACAAAGTGTTCATTCGGGAAAATTACGAACTTGTTAGGTAAATAACTATTACTGTAGAGTAGCGTGCTTTTATGTAGCAAATACGACAAAAAGTTATTAAGAGAAGTTGTTTAGAATCAACATCTAGGTTCCTATACCAAATTTCAAAATCCTCTGCCAACTTTGATCTCTCACATTATCTTTTATGTTTAGGTCCCATATCAAAGAATTTTACTTTTAACAAAGACGGCTATAGAAAAACAAACATTTTTCAAAAAGGTTTTTTATTTCATAATAAAAAAAAATTAAAAATAAAATGTTTTGATTTGGAAAATAAACATTAAAGAAATATTTGTCATATAAAAACCACTTTACTTAGAAAATAGCGTTTTTCAAAATTATGTAAATCCAAAAAGTGCTATTTTTCGAAATTTAAGCAAGATTTCAATGAGATTTTTTTATTGTGTGGTAGTTTTAGCTGACTGAACAATCTCAAAGCCAGAAAACTTTTTTTCGTAAGCTTTGTCTCTATCTTGACTAGTAAATGCATGCTTCGTAGTTATTTAAAAAAAAACCTAAAATTTTACTGATAACGGAAGTCATGTGACAACTTTTGTTTGGCTCATTTGTAATCACTTTGCAACCGCCTCTGGTCGTCAGTGTTTGATTTTCCAAGAAATTCTAAATATTTTTTTTTCATTTGATGACAGTTTTTTGGCGATCACTTTATTTATTCATTTTTGATAATAATTTTTTTACGTAGTGCACAATGTAGTTTGCAAATTTGAATTCGGCGCCGAGATGGCCTCGCGCCGAGTTGGCTGGCGCCGAGATGGCTCCGCGCCGAGTTGTCCCGGCGCCGAGCTGGCCCCGCGCCGAGTTGTACGGCTTCGCGTTTATAGATGTATTAGTGAGGTGTCTGTCAAATTTTTTTGCGATTGCTTCTTTGTGTACATTTTTATAGAGCTCGGAAATGGCGTTTACTATAGAAAATCCGTTCAAATAATATGCGTACCGCCGAAGGATGTCAACCACTAGAAATCCTTGAGAAAAGGAAAGCTGTCGATGGTGACTATAGTTCTTCTCACATGTGGTAGTTTAATGGTGCAGAAAATTTCGACAAGAAAGAGAATTGACTAAAGACTTGGCTCGGCTAGGGCATATTCGAGTTGCAATTTCAGATGAAAGTGTGAGGCGTTTGGAAACTGCTTTACGTGCAAATAGACGCATTAAAGTCAGATAACTATCAGAAAAGATGAGCATCAATATAGGAAGCGTTCATTTCATTATTCACACTGTTAGCACAAATGTCATGTCTTTGGTCCATTGAAACAATCACTAAAGGGGCAGCGATTCATTTCGGACGCTGAAATGCAGATGGCCATTAGAGAATAACTTCTTCAACAGCAGCAAAAATTTTACCAGCAGCGAATCTGGAGATTAGTACAACAGTGGGACTCATACCTTAATGTTAATAGTTTTTTTTTTATTGATTTAATAGAAATATAGCTAAAGTTTCTAAACGTGTTTCTATTTAACAATCCTCGTGTTATGCACGTGTGGCATAATTTTTTATGTTCCAGTGCCGTCCATTTAATTATATAAATAAGTTTTAAAAATTAATAAATAATATTAAATATGCAATCATACAGAAGCCGCGTAGCGCAGTTGGGTAGGCGCTACTCTTGCATTAAGCAGGTCCTCGGTTCGAATCCCGCTGGGGCCGGAATTTTTCCGCAGTGAGACCATTCACAGTTGGGCACCAAATTGACTGTGCTATACTTAGAACCACAGACATAAGAGATAGCGTAACAAGGTCAACACATCACCATAATGCACACCTCGTAAAATGGTTGCTGCACAAGCATAAGCGGTGCGCTCCAACTCTGTAACCCGAATCGGGGCAAGTTGAGCATTGTACCACCAAATGCAAGCGTACAAAGCACCAGTCTCTACACCGCAATGTAATCATACTATCTGATTGTGTGCTAGTTGCCAATATACACGTATGTGTTTTGTTAATTGCTATTGATTATGAACTGTTTTATTCAATAGTGAATAAAGTCACATTTTATCCATCTTCATAATTACTTTACATGTTTATTTACCATCATGAAGATTTTAAAAGATAAAACACAACTTTGCAATTCGTATTGGAAAAAATGAAATTAGTATGTACATATAACTAAAATAAAAAGATCTTCAACGTAACTAAATTAAAATAAAAATGGGTAGGAATCAAACTTATAGCAAGTATGTATCTCTAAATATGCTAAATCTGAAATAATAATAACAATCCCGTAGAGATAGAACGATTTCCAGTTTTAAATGAGAATATAATGTTTTGCAATATGAAAGGAAGCGTCTTCAATTATCCTTTTTAAGTGTTAATATATAGACTAAAAACTTGTATCTGCTACAATTCCCAAACAAAAGTTCGTTATTCGGTTCTCGAATAAGTATCAATTATGGTATCCAGATCATCCAATTTTAAAAGCAAGAATTGACAATACACGACGTGCTAAAATTGTTAGCCTTTCAGTGTTTAAATGCCGCGCATTTAACTTTCAAGGTAATTAAATCAGTACCAGAGGAACTGAATAACATTAAAAATTCCCACCAATTTTCTACATGCGTGATCTTCTGTTCGTCGTTAAAACACACGTGCAAAGTTACTGAGGTTGCTTAGTTGTTCTTAACATTGTATGTAACAATGAACTCGGTGAATTGTGAATATACGTAGAATATCATTTTTGGATATTTTCAATTAACCAATAAATATAATTTGGTAAGAATTCACACCTATCATGTATTTCAAATTGTAACTGGCCGATCTAAAATGCTTTAGTGTAACGACGATTAAGACTTCTAAATTTCTTACATCTACGTATTCCGATTGTGCTCATCAGTGGCGTAACTATGGGGGGTGATATGGGTGTCGGAACACCCCCCAGAGGCTTTAGTCCAGTCAAATGGTGCTCAAAAAAGGCGAATAGGGGAAAGTTTTGGTGGAGTTTTGGTATTTAGTTCCTATATGTTTTTTGGGTTGCTGTACACGAATATCAGCTTTGCCAACAAAATTTTTGACCGAAAATACGTTTTTAAGCAAAAAACGGTGTAAAAAACGAGTTTTTTGTAGTTTTTCTAAAATTACTCGAAAAGTATCCAATTTCGTAAGTGTCGAACCTATATGAAATAAAAGAAGATAAAATTTCCTACATTCTATGTACGTGAGGTTTTTTCTCCGATCAATCATTCAGCCGCGAGAGCGCCGCGAAATTATAGTCCAGTCAAATGGTAGAAAATGGGGGAAAGTTTTGGAGTTTTGATATTTGATTCTTATAGGTTTTTTAGGTCGCTGTATCAGGTGTGCAACATTTTATTTATGGAGACTTATTTCATATACCATTTTTGATTTACGAAAAATGAATAGTTTTCGAGTTACTTTGAAATAAACTGCCTTTAACACCTAACTTCGCGGCGCTCTCACGGCTGAACGATTGATCGGAGAAGTACATAAAATGTAGGAAAATGTATCCTCTTTCATTTAATATAGGTTCAACATTTACGAAATTGGATAGTTTTCAAGTAATTTTAGAAATACTAAAAAAAAATGGTTTTTTACACCGTTTTTACTTAAAAACATGTTTGCTGTCAAAATTTTTGTTGGAAAACCTGATCTTCGTGTACAGCGACCCAAGACACATGTAGGAACCAAATATCAAAACTCCACCAAAACTTTCCCCTATTTTCTGCTATTTGACTGGACTACCTTGGGAATTACTAAAATTCGTCTTAAACAAAAAAATCTAAAATTACATTTTAGTAATGTATAACTGAATATCAATTATTACATTCGGAATTCGGACTCGACCATTTTTAAAATCCGATCTCAACGAACCTCCTTTGGACGTGATTGCTGAGTTCAAATTGCCAAAATGTACAAAATCTTTCATATAAGACAGCAATGGATGCGCTAGCTACGTGCAATAAGGACATGTTTCCCAGCGTATTTAAGTTCCTGTGTCAACTGCAACAGCTGAAAGATCATTCTCCACCTTAAAAATAATTAAGACTTACCTAGGAAATACAACATCGCAATATAGGCTGAATAGATTGGCAATGCTCTCCATTCACAGAGAACTACAGGTGAACGTAGATGAAATTATAAACGAGTTAGCAAAAAAAACAAGAAAACTTGAATTACTACTATAAGTTGTATTACAATAATTGTAATGATTTTATTGTTTATAAATAAACAGTATAGTTGCTTTCATTTCTAAATGACTTGCAGTAAGCTGTGATTTAACTAATTTTTTACAGTCAAAATGACATTTAACATTTTCATAGGTTATAGAGCTATTGCAAGAACAGGTATTATCTTGCAATTTTGTTTTACAAGCAAGCTAAGTTGTTATTTATTTAGCAAATAATTATTTCTGACTTCTTTTGGTTAATAAGCAAAAATAAATTCTTAAATGTAACTAGGTGGTCTATACTGCCAAGAAGTTAAATCAAGGCCTACCGCAAGTCCTGTAGAAATCAAATCAACTATACTTTATGGTACGCTCAATTATTTTTTTTAAATTCTTATTGTAAGGTCCATCACTCTCCCAGAACACCCCCCAGAGCAAAATCTTAGTTACGCCACTGGTGCTCATATTCGGAATCTTAGTGTTGCGATATTACTAATTGACACAGATCGTGAAAATAACCAGCTCAGAACTTATAATACGGTGAAGGTTAAGAAATAGCCGAAAATGGATCATTCTTTTAAAGAACCTCGAATTATAAATAACCGTAGGCCCTGGTAAATCAACCAATACGTCAGCTATTTTACTGCATAAATTATAATCGCTGCCGATGTAATGGGCCTTCTCTATTTTCTTTGTAAACATTTTGAAAATGCTACTGTGCGAAATACATGATATGATTTCACAAGAAATACACATCGGCCTTGTTAAACTAATAAATACATTGCAATGTTTAAAAATAACCAGATGTACCATCTTTAGTTTCTTCATCAGCTTCTTTTGCTTACAAAACAAACAATTATGATGGGCAGCCGCTTTAGTAGACACAGCCACAATTGAGCAACATGAAAACTGTATTAATATAATTCTATACGTTTTGTTTCTATTCCTAAAAATAGTTATAATTTCCTCTGTTTCAGATGTCTTCAATTAGTCGCCATAATTTCCAGAAAAAAATGTGCCAGTTGTCCACTTCGTTTACACTAGACAAAAATATAAATTTACGTGCTCTGCTCATTACCTTCTTCTTTCTTTTTACACGAACAGGTAATAATCAAAACTTCTTTATCAAGATATTCTTCACAAATTCTGGTACTTAGCACTGACTATCACTGATCTAAGAATTATTTTCGCAGAATTTAGTAACTGCCTTGAAAGTCCTACAAACATCTCCGCTGTTGTAGGAGAAAATGCAATTTTCAATTGTTCGGTGGAGTTACCAATAGAAGGCAGGGAATCGTATGGCTTTAGATGGAATAAAAAGGTAAATTGTAACACTGAATGTATTATATACAGTATGTCCAAGATAAGGAGGGCCAGTATGGGGATCTCGGTAATGGTAAGAGATACAAATTTGGTTAAATGGGAAGAAAGTTGCGCAATTAAAGGACTAAAAAAATGACGTCCAGAAATCCTTGATATGATTTTTCGTTTTTGAATTATCTCAAAAAAACCGAATTTTTGGATTTTCTTTTTAATTTTTTTCTGGCGTTAATATTAAAGTTAGAGCGAAACTGATTAAACTTCTTTATAACAACTTTTAGTGGACTTAATGATTACGTTATCAATTTTTTTATCCGACGTTTCGTCTTCGAGAAACCATCATCAACTTCATTTTTTTAAATACGGTCCTGGTTTTTTGATGCCAAATTTGCAAAGCCCTTGTTACTCTGAATTCAACAATGTACCACATATTATGATTTAATTACGTTTCGAGCTTTTTTCTGATCATCATCAGAAATTTTTTTAGATACGGACCTGCATTTCTCATAATTTTGTAAAAATAAGTTCATACAGTAAGATAGGCGTTTTTAGATGCCGTTAAAATATTAAAATGCACATCATAATATCATAATTCTGATACATTAATTTAATAAGCAACCAATAACTATTAACAATAAACAACAAATAAATGAACAAAAGATAGACAGAAAGAATGAGAAAACGAGGCTTGAAAGACTTGAAACAATGTAATAGGTATTTAACGTTTTGAAATAGAAGAAGAACTTAGAAGATTGGTTCTTGAAGCCTTTCAAAGTATAACGCCAGTATTGCTGAATAATGTTTTAGATTCTACAGTTAGAAGATGTTATTTATGCATAGAGAATGATGGCAACCTTTTTGAATACCTTCTGTAAATTTAATACCTATTAAATGGTTTCGATGTTCGTTTTGTTATTCTTTCTGTCTATCTTTTGTTCATTTCTTTTTTGTTTATTGTTAATAGTTATTGGTTGCTTATTAAATTAATGTATCAGAATTATGACATTATGATGTGCATTTTAATATTTTAACGGCATCTAAAAACGCCTATCTTACTGTATGAACTTATTTTTACAAAATTATGAGAAATGCAGGTCCGTATCTAAAAAATTTTCTGATGATGATCAGAAAAAAGCTCGAAACGTAATTAAATCATAATATGTGGTACATTGTTGAATTCAGAGTAACAAGGGCTTTGCAAATTTGGCATAAAAAAACCAGGACCGTATTTAAAAAAATGAAGTTGATGATGGTTTCTCGAAGACGAAACGTCGGATAAAAAAATTGATAACGTAATCATTAAGTCCACTAAAAGTTGCTATAAAGAAGTTTAATCAGTTTCTCTCTAACTTTAATATTACCGCCAGAAAATAATAAAAAATAAAATCCAAAAATTCGGTTTTTTTGAGATAATTCAAAAACGAAAAATCATATCAAGGATTTCTGGACGTCATTTTTTTAGTCCTTTAATTGCGCAACTTTCTTCCCATTTAACCAAATTTGTATCTCTTACCATTACCGAGATCCCCATACTGGCCCTCCTTATCTTGGACACACTGTATAAAGAAACTGCTGTTACCAATTGCAATATTGCACACGTATTTTAATAAAATTACCTCCTTGGATGCTAACTGCCTGACTGCATCTTACTCAGCCTCTTAACACATCTAAAACACTTGAAAATCCCACTTGTAGGGATCAACTAAATTGTTATTTCCGAAAGCTGTTTTACTAATTGTTAGTAGCAAGCCACGGATGCTAGTAAAGACAAAAACATTTGCTTACATTGAAAGCTCATTCTTTTAACAGTTTCCAGTTGTAACGTTAGGCGGTTGGGGTTAAACGTTAAAGCGTGTAGAATACAAAGATACACGTTTTTGATTTTTATAAGTTGTCTATTGCCCACTAGCTATCATGAAAGTGTGAAAATGCTTTTTGGAAAATATAAAAAGTATCACATTAGCAAACACACCAAAGATTAGTGGTTGCGTTTGGCGACCATATTAATTTATTTTAGTTATTTCTGTTTAATAAATTATAGACAGGAAGCAGCTGATGCTACATGTATTTATATTCTATTACCAAATTTATACTTTGTAAAGTTTGTTGTAATTTTTGAAACTTGGAGTTGCTTTACTATCGGGAGAAACTGTGAATATTTTACTCACACAAAATATTTACAGAAATCACAACTACATATATACATATACAGAATTCGGCAACGATTGGGGGCGGTAAATATTTCTAAAAATGTGAGAGCTACATAAAAATTGTTTATAAAAAAGTTGTAGGTACTAAATTTGGTTCCATTTTGTATAATCAAAAATATTTTACTAATGGTATCTTCAAATTTGATGTAAACATTTTTTATGTAACTCTTATACTTCTAGAAATCTCTCTAATCGTCTCATCGTTACCAGATCCTGTGTAGAGCGATGTATGAGGGGGGGCCTACAGCCGTAGCCGCATCCTGCACCTCATTCGACATCTTGTTCGGCCTCCCCATTATTTTCTTGAAGACCTCTACTAAGTATAATTTTTGATTTAAGGTACAATTAAATTGTAAATTCAGGAAATGTCTCTAGTGGCCCATAATCCCTGACTGTATGTTTGGTTGCCTACCCTTATTTTTCATTTTTGGTATTATGACAATCCTTGACATTTAGGGGATTTTTCTAAATTTTCAAAAGTAATTGCTAGTATGATTTCCGGCGACCATTTTTTGACACTGATTTCGTGAGATTGTACCTGGGTGCTGCGCCTGCGCTTTTTTGGGGTTTTTACTTCATGCAGCTTAGAATTGCCGAATTATGATGCAAATCGTCGCTCACCCATAAAAAATTCTGTGTCAGATTACTAGAATAAACTTGGTTAGCTGGGATAAAAATTTTATTTTAAGAAATCACTTATGCTTGGCCACCTTCCAACTTTTCTATCGTTCCGTTCCATCAATTTTGATGTTGTGTTATTTTGGGCTTTTCCCGTACCCCTTAGCGGCTCGTTACTACCACGGTTTGCATATGCTCCCTCTTGAGCTGTGATGTTGCCTTCTATAGGACTTGGAGCACCAACTTGTGCGCACTGGGCCTCTTGGTTACTCTAACTGCTCCCGAGAACTGAGACCTTCTTGAGCTTTCCCTTGTGAGATAACTAGAGAAAATACTGCCACACTCCACCTTGCATATTTGCTTGGACAGCATCTCAGCATGATCCCCAAGCCCACCACCCTGCATAGCAGGGACACTGCTCTGATGTATATTTACAGGCACCGTCGTCGTCTAAAATTTTGCGTGTTTTGAGTCATATGAGTGCTCAAACTGAGAATACCAGTCCGTGTAGTCTCTGTGATACTGGTAGCGTTTCTGCTTACGGTTACGTTGGCGAGTTTCTAGTCGATGGTACAGAGAATGTAAGGAATCGGTCGCCACGATGTGTTCTCAACGTTTAGAATTAATATCTATGCGAGGGATTACTGGAGCAAACTGGAAACTATTTATTAACGCTTAAACACACCAATTAAAGTGTGCAATAGACCTAGGACGTGTGTTATCATTCGCGAGGTTTTGCGTCTTAGTGGTTGCGACCTTTAGGCGACTTGATGTGTCTCCCGTTATCCGCTATCGCTGAACTTTTTTTATGTCACTTTGATAGCTGAGTAATGTATGCTCGAGGCAAGATTGCGAAGAAGAATCATACAGCTTGCATTTTCCCTCCATTTATGATGATAACCATGTTAGTTGGAACTATACATAAATGTAAATTAAGTTTATAATTGTAATTCCAGATAAGTATAACATATCGCAGCTTCGTTTTTGCCCCCTATTGAGTATCATGCAGAGATGTACATAGTGTAATTAAACATTTAGGTTACATCAATTTCTGGCATTTTCTTGTATTTATTGTTTTTATGAAACAGTTATATGGTTTAGGGATTTACACTTTAAATCCGCTTTGAATTTCTGACTTTTCCAGGCTGGTTTGAATTATATGCTCTAAAATTGTGCCGTGCAGTTTTGCTATTGCATTGGTTACACTTTTTCTTCGGTAATTTCAGCCATGTTTTCTGCTCCCTTTCTTGTGTATGGAACTCAGATATGCAATATTCCACTTTATTAAACAGTTTTTCAGTAACTCTAATAATTGACCGTTCTTGACCAATTCAATACAAAAATATATGGGCGCTGATGATTTTCCTTTTCTCATTTTGGATAATGCAGCTTTGACTTCGTTTATAGTAATGTCTGCTAGCCTTTATTCTTCAAAAATATCAGGTACTTCCATATATTTCCATTTATATTTCTTTCTGCTTTCTGTTAAAAGTTGTTTGAAGTGGGTCATCCAGGCTCTAGGCTGATAAACAAAATGTTACTTTTTCCCTTACATCTGTTTTAAGATATTTTACCATCCTGTCATTATGGAACTTCCCATGTGTAAAAAGAAAGTTAATTAAATATGCCTTTGGAATTTTGAAGTAATGTGTATTATAACACCAAAGAATTATACCGAATCCTTGTCACTAACATTTTATAGAAAGTGGCTGACAGCGACTAATATCGCAACGTGATCGTAAACGTGATCAAGACCTCCTGTAACAAAAGCAACGGAAATATTTCCAAACTCTACAAAAGATGACTGAGAAGAAGATTATAACCTCGCTCTGTAACAAATATCAAATGACAGCTTTATATTTTGTGGTGTTATAATACACATGACTTCAAAGTTTCAAAGACACCATTGATTAATTTTCTTTTTGCTCTTTTTTCTTGTTCCTCACATTTCTTTTGCCATGTCACATTCTTCAACTTCTGTATGTCTTCTTTCATTCTCTGTTGATATTCATATTGAGTTTCCGGTCCTCAGGGTTCTGTGTCGTTAACCATTTACAGTAAAGGCAGTTTTTATTTAATTTTTACCTTTATATCTTTTTTCCGCCATATATTTAGTTTCTGGCTAATCAAATCTCATCGCTTCATATTCCTATAGTCATTTACTTCTTCACCTTTTCTGATCTGTGCTTCATGTGGGTTGTTGCCTTTAACATAAAGTGATTAGATCCACATTCTGGTTGTCTGTAAACTCTGACATCAATCGTGTTTAAAACCGAGTTCTGTCCTATAAGGTAGTCCATTATAGATCGCAAATTTTTTGTAGGTTGAAACCAGGTATATTTATTCATTTCCTTATGAGAAACAAAGTTATTCGTAATCTTAAATGAAAAAGCTTCATAGAGGTCTATCAATCTTTACCCACTGTCCTTTATTTTTCCGTCTCCGTACGTCTTACTACACAGCTATTTATACTGCTACCTGTTCTAGCATTCAAATCTATTAAAAATATTTCTTTTCTGGGTTTTATGTTGGATATAATTCTCGCCAGTTCGGATAAAATTCATCTTTTATATAAATATTTGCTACATCGGTGGGGCCATAGACGTTTACTACTATCGACTATTTCATGGCCATTTTTTAGCTATTTATTCTTCCCAATTTTTTATGTATTCCTTCGGCTTACGATGAATAGCTATGGAGACTCTTCTCTTTGCTCTTCACTCTTATTAATTCGTCGATTACTGTTAATAATTACCTTATTATGCGCCGCAAAAATACTTAAATTTCAAGTAAAATTCTCAACTATAATGAGAATAGCAAACTTGAACGAATTAATCGGTCATCATAGCGAAGGTTTACATCGGAATTTGACCGAGAAAATAATAAACCTTTATACAAAATACATGCCTTATTTATAGCATTATTTGTGAAACGAATTAATCCGTAGTTTTGTTGGAGCGTCAGTCGCAATCCTTCATTCATGACCTCGAATACTTTCACTCGATCTGCAAAATTGGCAACCTACGTACAAAGTTTGTAACAAGCTCTGTATTACTAAAAGATTATCTTAGCCGAAGAATTTAGTGTGTCAACTACGATCAAAACATTTTAAATTGGACGCTTGCTTTAGAAGCTCGTATCACGGTAGGAAGCTTTGGAAGATAAAGGTTCAGACGCCCAATACTCCCTTAAATTACGCCCACCTCGGCAACGCAGTGGGTAGACGGCTAGACATGCAATAAGCAAATCCTCAGTTCGAATCCGTGGAGAGGTGGAACTTTTTCCACGGTCCATTGGATCGCTACTCAGCCGGGTGACCTTAACGTTAGTGTATAATGTGTATATAAAGCAACTGTAGGGCGGCCATTTGACGTTGGAATACAATCAACGTTGCTGTCTCTGAAGTTTGGTTTATAAGGTAGAGTACAAGACTACACATAAAACATGTAGCCACACCTGACTTGAAGGTAGCACAATGGGCCGACCTTGAAGCCAACGCGTGAACTTGTTTACCCTCCACAATAAGCCATGTAAACGGAAGGAATGAATTGATCCATTATTATAAACAGTGCCATATTAGATTAACGATTTGAAAAATTCCCGTTTGGGTAGGTTGAATAATAGTATATTATGGGACAAGTGGTTGAAATAAAATTTCAACGTTGAGAGTGGTTTTTTTCAACGAGCGAAGCGAGTTGAAAAAAGTAACTCGAGAAGTTGAAATTTTATCAGCCACGAGTTGCATATACTATTTTTTCTACGAATTTTCACTCATTTTAACAAATTAATGCACTTTAGAAAAAATTAAACATAAAGTGACATTTCTCTTGTCACCAATTGAATGTCAAACAGCTTGAAATCCCGGTAGTCCGAGCATTTCAATCTCTAGTGGTTGAAATGCAATTTCAACCACCGGCGTTAGTGTCAAAATGACTGATTTCAATGTCATGAGTAGAAAAAATATTATTTTTGCAAATATTGCATCAATTGAAATTCCGTTAAATTATAGTCACTCACATGATAACGTTAATTAAAACTAACATTAATTAATATTTTTTAGTCATCGCTGTAAATTTATATTAACGGGGTCAACTAAAGTCAAAACTCTAAATAATCTCTTCCAATTACCTACATATAAAGTGTGTTCGTAAATGAACGGTACACTTCATAATAATAATGTCAAGGTTGTTACTTTAATTTTTATTGAATAATTTCAATATTACATTCTAATTACTATGAAACCTTCGTATCTGATACATAATACTGACTACTACTTTCAATTAAATTAACAATCTGTATATTATACTGCTATATGAATAGTGGACTATGTTCTAACAATAGCGTTTATAATAATATTTTTAAACTACATAAAGCAATAAAATAACAAGCTTAATCAAGTTGCCACATAAAAAATTTGTAATTGAACCGAGTTCTGACTTTCTAAGTTTGTTATTGCTGATATATTAAAGTAGAGGATAATTAGGAGGTAAATAGTAAGTTGCACTTTAGTACTGTCGGGGTACTCGCACAATTGGCGCATAATTTTTTTATAGATTAAATTAATTTGTTTATTTTTTGTTATGTAGCGCCACACAATACAATTATCCAAAAAGATTATTGAAATGTCCTCTTATCTTCACAGGAAAAAGCGCCCTTTCCAAAGCCCGGTCTTGCTCGAATTGTTTGACAAAATTTTTCAATTCGCTGTTGCAACTCGCCAAGATTATTTACAGGTGTTGCATACACTAAACTTTTAAGTAACCCCAAATACTAAAGTCCAAATGAGTTAATTTGGAAGTCCTAAGAGACCATGAAAGGAGCCCCCCCCCTCGCTCTATGCATCTCCCATGAAATATTTCGTCCGGGTGCTCCCTAACAGCAACCGTAAAACACGATCGTTGTAGTAAAACTAATAACCTGCCCCATAAAATACCCAGCCAGATATTCAAACTGAAACGCTACTGATGTCAATAATATTATTGCAATCAATAACAATAACAAAATTAGGCCTGATGATCCTGGAAATATTTTAGGCTGAAATTTAAAAAAAGCCAGGGCAAATATACGGTTAACTTGATGTTAACCAAGAAATTAAATTGAAGCTGGGACATAACAGCGCCCAGAGGTTTATTTCAAACAAACCAAAAGTACGTTGAATGCTAAGTTAAAATTGGCAAGAATATTTGGAAAAACAAATGCTAATTAAAACTGTCTGAAGTTAACATTGCAGCTTTATCTGAAGGAAACGCATTATTGTTACATGTTCCGGCACACGGGATAGTCAATACAGCAGCAAAATTATTTGACAGGCAGCTATGGGCTGCGCGAAAAACTTATCTGAGGGGATAACAGCGCGCTTGTATCGAAGACCTTCGATGTCATGCTAAGTCGCTAATGCAACTACTTGTACAAATAGAAATTCGGCTGAGAAGTGAGCAGAAAGACAAGCATGTGCTAGTACTTGTAACGGTCTAGTTCGTGTCACCTTGGCCTTTAATAATCACTTTGGTATTTAACCATTATTATGCTATGAATAAAACTAAACTGTATTTCTTACATTGTAGTAATTAGATTAAACCTTATTGTGTATTTAAAACTTACAACGAATATTCCGCGTGCTCGAATAGCGAAGTGCAAGCAAGCGGAATACTGATCCCGGGTCATATTATTAGAACTACATGCGACAGGGTGACGTGATGGTTTGGTGTGCGTGTCCCCCGAAACAAAAGGGAAGCCATGCGAAGTATTATTATAAGTGCCAGCTTGGGGAAGCCTCCCCGAGATACAGTAGTTCATAGCCAGAAGTAAGTAAGTAAGTAAGTAAGTAAGTAAGTAAGTTTATTTAGTATAATATACTAGTACATAGAATCATAATTATTATATATCTTAACTTATTTATCATTAATAACATTAAAATTAATAGTATTGTTTAACAAAGCTGCTTAAATATTTTTTTAAACTATAAATATTTGTCATTTGTTTTACATCTTGTGGAAGCGAATTATAGACTTTTAGTCCCTTGTAATACAGAGAATTTTGTGTACTCGCTTTATTTAATTTAGGCAGTCTAAAATCAAATCGATTCCTTGTTTTATATTGATGAACGTCAGCATTTAGTATCAAGTGATAAATTATTAACAGGTTTGTAAATCAAAACCAACGTATTAAAATAAATACGTTGTTTGATACTTAGCCACTGTAGCGTATTTAGCATTAAATTAATATTCGTATATTTAGAACATCGTAAAATATTTCGCATCGCTCTGTTTTGTTGTTTTTGCAACCTTTGTAAATCCGATTCATAACAAAGAAAGAGGATACTTGCACAGTAATCAAAGTGTGGCGCAATAATGGTTTTATATACTAGAATTCTAGCATTAATACTTAGTTTACTGGCTATTCTCCCAAAAAATCCAATTTTTTTAGCGACTTGATAAAATTTATATAACTACGAAAAGTAAGTCTATTATCTCTAATAACTCCCAGATATTTAATTTCAGGCACTTGTTCTATTTCTAGACCGTCTATTTTTACTTTAAAAGTTATATTTTCACTATTAATTTTATTTGATACGATTATGCACTTTATTTTGGCAATATTTAATTTTAGTTTATTTATTTGTAACCACTTTGATATCATCTCAAGATCTGTATTTATTTTGTTGACGGCATCAGTAGTATTTTCCGCAGTTACCCAAACTAATGTGTCGTCAGCAAACAAATTTAGCGAGCAGTGTTTGATATTTATTTCCAGATCATTGATGTACAGTAGAAATAGAATGGACCTAATACGGATCCCTGAGGAACCCCCAATGTGTTAAGAATTTCCGTCGATTCCTCTTCATTATACACAGTTGTTTGGGTTCGCGAAGATAGATAACTCTCGAACCATTGTTTCTCGATTCCATGTATTCCATATTTGTGTAATTTTGTAATTAATTTTTCCCTATTGATTGTTTCAAAAGCACGCTTATAATCTAGAAACACTCCCACTACACTTTTCTGTTGATCAAGTTCACTTTTCCAATTTGCTAGGACTAGATTTAATGCCGTTTCACACGAATGTTTGCTTCTGAATCCGGATTGTTTGCCACTTAATCTTATTTGCTTCGATAAACTCCTGCAATTGGTCTTTGACAATTTTTTCTAAAATTTGTTCGTACACCGGCAACGTATTAATTGGTCTAAATTCTTCACATTTCTTTGTACCCACAATTTTTCTGATAGGAATTACTTTGGATTTCTTCCAGGAATCTGGGAAAATTCCACTCTTTAACGACTCATTTATTAGTTTTACCAGAGGATTTCCTATAATTGGCAATGCATCTCTTAGAACCTGAACAGAAATGCCATCTGTGCTACCCTTTCTTTTTATGCTCGTAATCGTTTTCTCAAGATCGATTACAGAAATCTCCTTAAATTTAAAGATGTTAACAGGACCAGGTATGAATGCCTCTTCAAAATCGATGTTTATTATATCACGATTTATGTCGACAATACTATTTATGAAGTATTGGTTAAAATTTTCAGCTATCTCTTTGGAATCGGTTACTTCTACTCCTTGGAATACAATGTTTTTCGGTGTACACTCTGCTTCCGGCTTTTTAACGATATGTTTAATAACTTTCCACATACTTTTTGAGTCGCCTTGACTTTCTTTAATTTTATTTGCATAGTAGCAATTTTTTTGTCTTTAATCAAGTTGCTATATTTGTTTCTAATTTTTTTATAATGTTTCCAATCATTTGCATTTGCAGATAATCTAGCCTTTTTGTATAACGTGTCCCGATATTTCTGTAATTGATGCAACTCTGCGGAAAACCATGGGCAAGAGTTTTTTTACCTTGCTAATGCGGTATGTAATGAGGTCAGCTAAGCAATTATGCAAAGACTGCACAATGCCTGCCGCTGCAATATGTACATTTTTACTTATATCGTAATTATACTTAGCCAATTTATTTAATAAACCATTTTGTGAATAGTCATCAAAGAATTTCCTACGCACAGTTTTGAACTCGCTGGTTATGCATTGTTTGCGAAACCTGATCTCTATACAGGAATGGTCAGTGATTTTCGGTGAATCTAGGACATCAACATTTAAATTCGAAATGTTAGTTATTACCAAATCTATTAATGTGTTTGAAGTTGCAGTCACCCGTGTACAATCGCGAACTATTCCACTATTCCATCTGCCATTCGAGCTTTGAGGAAGCCAACCGACTTTGCTAACGCCAGAAACTTGTGGGAGCAACTACCAAAGTCTCAGAGCTGAACTTTTCGTTATCTTGCAACAAAGTAAAGGCAGTTTAATTTTCATAAATAAAACAGGCTTGAATACCAGGAGCGTGAAATTGGCAGCCGAACAACAGGAAGGAATTGGAGCAAATTACGCAATAGCCTCAACGACCGTGCTGCTTATTCAGCGAGGTAGGACAAGGCGCTTGCATCATTCCGTTGACCCGTCATGTCAGCTGACTTCAAGCTACTGTAATCAGGGTTGTATTCAGTAAATTCGGGTGCAGAATTTAAACATTGCATATAGATTCAGCATTAAGCTCGTGAACTGTTCCGTGCAACTATTAACAGCGGGTATAACACTTATACTACCATCGTGTATTCTTTTTATGTATTTCCCTGCATGTATGTTTCTTTTTCATGTAAACTGTTTGGTTTTCATTTCTGGCAAGATTTGTATATACAAGGGATCGTTAGTAATTAGGTCACAAAAGACTGCTAAACAAATACCCAGAGAAATACTTAGCCGAAAACAAAGTTTCCACCTACATTAATACACTTCTCCTATCGCTTTATCAATGCACCTATACCTGCTACATAAATGCCTTTGGACTGATGTCTCAGCCGTATGCACACCTCACGTTCAACATCGTTATCGTCCGCGAAACACTTGTAGCCCAAATGCTTTTTTAGTGGACCCAAACAGATTATAGTCGTTTGGGGCTAGATCGGGCTTGTAAGCCGAAAGTTGAAGAAAATTGCCACCCTAATTCTTCAATTCTCTTCTGGGTTAATCGAGTTGAATGAAGCGTGGCATTAATGTGATGTAACAATATTTAGTTCGTTAGTAGTTCTGGTCGATTTCTACAAATTGCATCCCAAAGCGGCAACAATACCCTACATTTCCTTATGGATATCACTTGCAGGAAATCCTTTTGCGTAGAAAAATGTACAACGGAAAGCTGTTTTTCCACAGTATACTCTTCGAGCAGGGTCACTATTTCAACATTGCCTGCGCATGTGCGATATTGGAACACGGCAACTTGAATATCATAAAGCTGGATTGTGCTGACACCTAATGACAGATTTGAAAATAACTCACTGCTTAGATATTCCACATCAGTTTGTGACCTAATTACTGACTTTTCCTCGTATAATTACAGAATTATAGGTGATCACAAATAGGCCGGAACGAGCAATAGTAACATTGCCTTTAGCTGCATTGAAGTTATACAGGGTCTTGTGCTTCTACGACTGAGTTAAGTAGCATATAAAGGGCAATATAAATTCATTGTTGAGGACTTTATAAACTTTTGCCGCCTCTCTTACATTCTGAATTCGTACTGTGCGCAGTAGACTGCCTCGCCGGCATCCGATTCCAAAAACACTTACGTTTCATCTGTCAAAGTGGCAGCATGCAAACCGGTCCGCACTCCGAAAGCTAATTCTTTGTAAATGTTAAACTGTTCGTGTTAATTTATGGCAATAAATTACTACCTTCGCTTTTCAACGTGTGTATAATTCAGTGAAACCTACAATCATACAGTCCACAAATTCCAAGGCGAGCTGGCGATCAGCGGTTTTCCAGATAGCGAAAAACTGAGAAGGCTACAAACATTGTACCTTCGATCCTGATTAGTGCTCAAACATTGGTCCTACAGAACCGGATTAAACCACATTAGGTCATTGCGGGTCCAAAACAGCGACAGCATTCGACAACATTGGTCATAGGCAAGTACAAAGCATATTCAGTTTGTATTGCATCGCATGCAATCGGCCGCAAGGAAGCAGCGTCCAAATTCGCAGCAACGCGTGGAACGAAGAGGGCGCATGCGGTGCCCGTAACGAGAGGAAGGAAGACAGCAGACGGTGCTATCAACGCCAAGATTCGTGCACGTGGGCATTGCAGCTGCTAGCCAGACGGTAGTAGGAACAGAAAACCGGCAAGGCGGCACAACTCATATCAATGTAAGCCTGATTTTCCTATGCATAAATTTGGTTTATTTCGTCTGTGTTTGTACATGTGCATAATTTCAGCTGCGTATTATTGCGTAAACAAATGGTTTATGAGTCATATAAACATTTTAATTGCGTGAAATGCCAAGCTATTACGTTTGTTAGCGATATCCCCTGCATGTTTCATAAATAATCCCGCGTTGTACCAAGGCCGTTTTCTGCGTCGTAGCAACAAGTTTCCCGCGTTGTACCAGGGTCGTTTTCTGCGTCGTAAGCTACAAGTTTCTCGCGTTGCTAGCAAGCGCTGTCTGCGTTATAAACAAATTCGCGCCAGAGGCGTGCGAAAGGGATTTATCATTAAAGAATATTTCAGATTCTGTAAGTAGTAAGGCTACCGCGCGTAGCATCTTGCCTGAAATATCACAGATAGTTGACCCGTTGGGTCCGCGTACCAGAAGCGTACAAAATTCACGCCAGAGGCGTACGAAAAGTTAGTTCGATCTGTTAAATTGTTTTTAATCTCAACAATTATGGATTCGCTTGTAAGAGCACGTGGCTCTATCAAGGGCAAGCTTACGAGTTTCGCAAAATACGTGCAATCGTTGCAAGCATTTTACGAGGTAGATCAATCGTTATCTAGCATTCAAATTATTCAGTTGCAAAAAAGATTGAATAATGCAGCCACATTGTTATCAGAATATGATGCGGTTCATGAACAAATTTTAGAAGCCAGTGAGGATGCAGAACGGGAAATGCAACAGCGAGTCGAATTTGAAGATTCTTATTATTTTGCAACTTCACTAGCTGAATATTTGATTAATGAATACAACAGCCAGTCTGATGTTGCATTAGATCGTTCTGGATCGCCTGCTGGTAGCGTAAGATCAACGCATTCAAATTGCAGTTCACATTGCAATAATCAAGCTGTACGCCTTCCTGCCATTTCGATTCCCAAATATTCAGGGAACGTTTCAGAATGGTTAGAGTTTCGTGAGATTTTTATTAGTTTAATTCATGAGAATCAAGCGTTAACTAATATTCAAAAGCTGCATTACTTAAAGGCTAGTTTACAGGGTGATGCAAGCCAAATTATAAAAAGTTTAGAGTTTACTGCGGGTAATTATACTCTAGCTTGGGAGGCATTGTGCAATCGATACAATGATCCAAAAATTCTGGTTTATAACCACCTCAAGGCTATTTTTGAACTGGAATCTTGCAGTAAGGAATCTGCAACTAAATTACGTACGATTAGCGATATGTTATTCAAGCATTTTGCAGCAATCAAATCATTAGCTACCGAAAGCGAGCTTCTTGATTTTGTTATAATTTATGTAGTTTCTAAAAAACTGGACCCCACTACATTTCGTGAATGGGAGGTCCTTAGAAACCGGTCAAGTTCTGACCTGCCTAATCTTGATGAGTTCAAGGAATTTCTACAAAACACAGCAAATCTTCTAGAAACTCTGGAAGTAAAAGATAGCAAGCTTGTACCCGAAAAGTCTTCCAAGGTACATTCGAAATCATTTGTGTCAGGTACCCCTTCGTGTCCACTTTGTAAAGGATCTCATTCCTTGTACAAATGCGATAAGTTTGTCAAGCTGTCTGTTCTTGACAGAAAGTCAAAGGCAAAAGAGCTCCGCGTATGCTTTAATTGCCTAACTCAGGGTCACCTTGCGAGCCTTTGTAGCTCCAAATATACGTGTAGAAAGTGCAAATCAAGGCACAACACACTTCTTCATGAGGATAAGCCTCAGAACGCTTCTTCTAGTCAACCAGGATCTGCGATGTCGGCAGAAACCCCTGTTGAACTAAACCAATCGATTTCGGCATTCTGTTCGAATGCTTTTCAGGTACTCTTACCTACGGCTACCGCTAAACTCATCGCTGATGATGGTACGCCTCATGTTGTGCGAATCCTGCTGGATTCCGGTTCCCAATCGAACTTCATACGTTCAGATCTGTGTAAAAGGTTGAAGCTTCCAACTCGCGAAGTCAACGTTACTGTTTCTGGCTTAAGTAAAGCCACTTCTCAAATCAAGGCTAGGTGTGATATCAAGCTGCAAGCCCCTCACACTTCATACGGCATTGGCCTATCCTGTCTTGTTCTCGATGAGATTACGGGTGTTACCCCAAGTTTTCGCGTCCAGCGAAACAGCTTCAAGGTTCCTGATAACATCAAGTTATCAGATCTGTCCTACGACCAACCGGGCACCATCGACATTCTGATTGGTTCGCCCATTTTCTGGCAGCTCCTTTGTATTGGACAAATTGGTCTAGGCCCAAATCTTCCCATCCTCCAAAAGACTCGTTTTGGTTGGATTGTTTCTGGCCCCACAGGCCCCCCTTCTGCGTACCCTGTACAGTGCAATCTTAGCACGATCGAGGATGCTTCTGACCCCATTGCTAGGTTTTGGCAACTCGAACATTACCCAGAGGAAAAGGTTCGCACAAATGAAGAGAACGCCTGTGAGGCACATTTCGTGCAAAATACTCAACGAGAAGCGAATGGTCGATTCGTTGTCTCTATCCCTTTCAAGAAGCCTGTAGAGGTACTGGGTGATTCATTGCAAATCGCTCAGAAAAGATTCTTATCAGTAGAGAATATTTCAGATTCTGCAAGTAGTAAGGCTACCACGCGTAGCAGCTTGCCTGAAATATCCCAGATTTCAGATTCTGCAAGTAGTAAGGCTACCACGCGTAGCATCTTGCCTGAAATATCCCAGATTTCAGATTCTACAAGTAGTAAGGCTACCAATCGTAGCAGCTTGTCTGAAATTTCCCAGATAGTTGACCCGCTGGGTCTGTCAAGCCTTTGGTGGCACGGTCCCACCTGGCTAAGCGAAGGTGAGGCATCTTGGCCTACTTCCATGTTCAATATTTCAGATTCTACAAGTGGTAAGGCTACCAATCGTAGCAGCTTGTCTGAAATATCCCATATTTCAAATTCTACAAGTAGTAAGGCTACCAAGTGTAGCATCTTGTCTGAAAGATGGCAGATATTTGACCCGCTGGGTCTGTTAAGCCTTTGGTGGCACGGTCCCACCTGGCTAAGCGAAGGTGAGGCATCTTGGCCTACTTCCATGTTCAATATTTCAGATTCTACAAGTGGTAAGGCTACCAATCGTAGCAGCTTGTCTGAAATATCCCATATTTCAAATTCTACAAGTAGTAAGGCTACCAAGCGTAGCATCTTGTCTGAAAGATGGCAGATATTTGACCCGCTGGGTCTGTTAAGCCTTTGGTGGCATGGTCCCACCTGGCTAAGCGAAGGCGAGGCATCTTGGCCTGCTTCCAAACATGTTCGTGCTGAGCTTCCAGAATTCAAAAAAGAAGTTCAGAGTCTTCCTGTAACCTCTGTTGAACCATTTCCGTTCAATCAGTATTCAAGCTTCGCTCGCTTACAACGAGTTACAGCTTATTGTTTCGTCACAAAGGCAGTGCACCTTGAATTGGTCGCTGATCTTTCTACTGAAACCTTTTTAATGGCTTTTCGCCGGTTTGTGGCTCGACGAGGCAAACCGCTCCATGTCTACTCAGACAACGGCACTAACTTTGTAGGCGCTAATTCCGAGTTAATCGAATTAGGCAATTTTCTCGCGGAACAAAACCCTTCTATTTCCGAATCAGTCGCGAACGACGGAGTAGCTTGGCATTTTATACCCGCGCACAGTCCCCACTTTGGCGGATTGTGGGAGGCCGGAATCAAGTCCTCCAAACATCACATACGTCGCGTTATAGGTAACGCTAGTCTAAATTATGATGAATTTAGCACTTTGTTAGCACAGGTGGAAGCGACCTTAAACTCCCGACCCCTGTCCCCTTTGTCCTCTGATCCAAACGACCTTCAGCCTTTGACTCCTGCTCATTTCCTGATTGGTCGTCCGTTGGTGTCACTGCCTGATCCCAACGTAACTGAGATAGTCGAGTCTCGGCTGTCTAAATACCAGAGAATACAACAACTTCACCAGAATGTGTGGAAGAGATGGAGTAAAGAGTACATCTCGGAACTCCAACAGCGCACCAAATGGCGCACGCATCTTTCGGGCCTCCAGCCTGGTTCCATGGTCCTCATCAAGGATGACAATCTACCCCCTCTGAAGTGGAGGTTAGGCCGGGTCACCGAGCTGCACCCTGGCCTTGACGGCGTTACGCGTGTGGCGTCAGTGAACACTGTGTCAGGGATCGTGAAGCGATCCTTTGCTAAATTGTGCCCGCTACCTAGTGTTGTGAACTAGTGCGTTAGCGTTCAGCGCAGTTTTCGTAAAGCCTTTTGGCTCCTCATTGTTCGGGTTTTCTTGTACTAGATTAAGATCCATGTACTATTAGGCTTTGTATATATGTGTGTTCATGTTACATGTTTTACTCTAGCTTTTACATGTCAACTCTGTACTGTTTTATTTGAAAGGTTACCCTTTCCAAGGCGGGCGGTATGTTAAGGACTTTATAAACTTTTGCCGCCTCTCTTACATTCTGAATTCGTACTGTGCGCAGTAGACTGCCGGGCCGGCATCCGATTCCAAAAACACTTACGTTTCATCTGTCAACGTGGCAGCATGCAAACCGGTCCGCTCTACGAAAAGCTAATTCTTGTAAATGTTCAAATGTTCGATGTGTTTTTTATTGCTAATAAAGTCACATATTTCCGGCTTTCAACGAGTGTATTTATTCAGTGAAACCTACAATTCATACAGTCCACAAATTCCAAGGCGAGCTGGCAAATCAGGAATTTTCCAAATAACGGAAAACTGAGAAGGCTACAAACATTGGACCTTCGATCCCGATTAGTGCCACAAACATGCTAGTCTCTTATATTATTTGTTCCTAAAAATAACTTTTGTTGGCTAAAAATGCTAAATGTTCATCAAATTTTATTCCATATTTAATTCTAACATGGTACCCAGATATTTAATTTTCGTCAGTGTCTTATATTATTTAGCAGTTAAAAAAACTATTTGTTTAAAAAAATACACAATGTTTACTATATTTTATACCACATTCAATTTTATAAGTATTCCCAGATTTATAATTCTTGTTAGCCTAAACTAACAAGAATTATAAATCTCATATTTAGATATCACTTATAAGAAAAATCAATCATTTTTATTCGGTGTCGTTTATAAATGGGGACATAGAAATAAGTCTGAAGAATTCTTGGAAATAAATCAATATATATATAAAAATCTAACACAAAATTCACAAAACAAAAATGAAAATGAAACTTATTAAGTAATTTCATACGGCAATACACTGGTTACACTCACTGTAAAAGCTACAAAGTTCCCATTTCCCGGAGTATAATAATTCGGGTTCCATTATAATTTTTTGATGTTTATTAAATTTTTTGGTGAACAGCGCTAGGGATGTATGATTTAATTTGGTGTACATTATATTTGACCCATTTTTTAATTGTATTAATATGCTTCAGTTGATATTATCCAATTATAAAAATACAAAACTTGTTTTAATTAGAATAGTTTGTAAGTATATGTAGTAAATCCCTGTTATTTTTATAAACAAAAACATATTTCAAATATATTTGATATTTAAATAGCAGCTTTGTGCTTTATTATATGTATATCCACATATTATGTATCATGTACAAAATATATTCACGATAAGCATTACTTAAGTATCTTTAATTTCATTGCAACGTTGGGAAATATTTTAATTTGAAGCATTGCCATATTACTATTTTTAATTTTTTAGTGTGACACAACAACCTTTCAGTGAAAAACGTTATAAAATCTAACTCGGAAAAACTTGAAAAATTCAAGAGAGATTGAAAACTTCACAGCCTAACACAGGAGTTTATTTATTTATTTATTTTTCAATATAATCCCTTTTTATGCTGTGATCCCAGTCTGATAAAGCTTCGTCCTGGTTTTTAAAATACCCCGTTATGGCTGCTACAGCTTCTTCCGTGGACAAAAATCTTTGCCCTCTTGGTGTTTTTGAGCTTCAGAAATAGATGGAAGTCTGAGGGAACATTGAAGTACCAATTCAAAACCGTACCGATGAATTTCACCCATCGCAACTGTTGATGTTTACGCCAAAGCTTCATTTTGATGGTGTAGGATACGTTTCGTTAGCATTTCAGTTTGCTTTCTTTGAATTTCTTCACGAAGTTGATGTAAAAAGTTAGAGTAGTATTGTCCTGTTATGGTTTGATCCTTAAGAAAGGAATCCACCAGCAATATTCCCATCCCGTCCTTAAAACCAAAGCCATCACTTTACTAAAGGACGGCACCACCATTGCTTTTTTGGGAGGTAGTGAGCCCTTATGCTTCCACTGTTTCGACTGCTGTTTTGAGTTAGGCTGATAATAGTGAATCTATGTGTCATTGGTGGTAGATAACAAATCTTTAAATAAAATTATTAGGATCAGCCTCATAAAAGAGCAGCGACGTTTGAAAAGGAACACGTTTCTAATCAATTATCAGAAGCCAAAAAGCCCACCTCGCAACAACTTTTGACTTTCCTAACTCATTACTAAAAATGTTTTGAACCCGTTCATAGGATATGCCCACAGCCTCTGCTATTTCTCGAACCTTGATTCGCAGATCTGCCATGCCCGTATCGTGAATCAAATCGATGTTTTCTTCAGTGGTAGCAGAAGCAGGTCCTCCACTGCGAGAATCATCTTCAATGCCGTTTCTTCCCCTGTTTCAATTCGGCTGCCCACTTTTTGACCATTGTGTATGGAGGACAAGATGTTCCCAAAACGTTTGCCATGTCTTCATGAATTTGTCCTTTTTGTGCACACATTGCTCCACAAAATTCCACAAGTCTCAAATTAACAGAATAACGTAAAACTTTGCATAAAACCAATAACAGTGCCCATAACCTCACTACGAATAATTGTAGCTATAATGTTGCCCTCTCTCTGTCATGTAAAATTTTCAATCTATTCGCATAGAAACTTTCTGCAGTACATATGGGGTGCTCATTATTTTGAAATTAATTGAAAAATACATGACTCATTGGTGTCTGTTTGACATATCTGTCACAACTATAACATCTTGACAATTTAAATTTTGGTGCTTTTGCTTCAGGGTTGGTAAAGTAACTGCAACAAAGATAAATACATACAAATTCTTTTGCTTGAGAAAGAGATGATAGCAAAAAAGTATGTCTTGGATATGTTGGATCATTAGATGAACCTTGTGTTTGTATCTATATCCTTCAAAATCACTGACAAGAACTCAAAAATCTATTCGAAGGCACGCAGCCTATAATGCTAGTAGGCGATTTCCATTGTAAAAACAAGAACTGGGGATGCCGAGAAAATAAGCCAAACGGAATAAAACTAGGGAATTATACTTCCCAATTAGCAGTGGATATATCAGCTCCAGCAGAATATACATACTATCCATACAGATCAAACCAATTACCGGACATATTAAACATAATTTTACATAAAAATATTACTCTACCAATAAGTCAAACAGTACTAACCGAACTAGACTCAGACCATCTGCCTGTAATATTCACCTTAAACAGATCACCGTATTATTATCCCAAACCTTCAAGGTTGATAAATGGTCCTGTTAACTAGGAACTTTTCAACACAGAACTGCAAGACAAAATCACATGCCCAACCAATCTAACCTCCCAAGCCGAAATAGATAAAGCGATAAACTGTTTCGAGCAAACAGTCATCCAAACTATTGAATGAGCCCCAATGCTCACCCGACCTCACAAACCAACAAGCAATCAAACCTTGCCCACGCACATACAAAAGCTCATAAGAGAAAAGCATAGAGCACGAAGATTATGGCAAAACACGAGGGCCCCTGATGCAAAAGCACGCCTGAATAGATTAATCCGAGAAGTGAAACTCGAACTAGAGCAAGTAAGAATAGCCTCGTACAAACACTACATAGAATCACTCAACCCAGGGGATCCCAACATGTGGCGTGCCACTAAAAGGATCTTAAAGCAACATATGATAGTCCCACCACTGCAAACTAATACTGGCACCTACTCAGACGATCAAGACAAATGCGAAATCTTCGCACAACAGCTTGATAACTGCTTTGTCACCATAACTGAAGGAAACGGAAGCCATAGCGACTCCGTCAAACAAGAAATAAACAATATGAACACCAACACCATAATACTTACAGATCCAGCATCGCCAACTGAAGTCAAGCAATATATAAACAAATTGAAAACAAAAAAAGCACCAGGGAAGGATATGATACCTAATGTCGTCCTAAAAAATTTACCAAACAAGGCAGTAGCCTACTTGACGGCAATCTTTAATGCATGTGTGCGAATAGGATATTTTCCCCACGCCTGGAAACATGCAATCATCCTGATGTTTCCTAAACCCGGTAAACCTCATAATAATCCAGCGCATTACAGGCCAATTAGCCTTATATCTACAGTCCAAACTCCTAGAGCGAATAATTCAACGCCGTCTAAATAACTTCCTAAACGAAAACAACATTCTGCCTCAATTCCAATTCGGTTTTAAAAACTCACACTCCACAAATCACCAGATACTGAGTATTACAAAAAAAATTGAAACTGGATTCGAGAATAAAATGCACACGCTAATTAATTTTGTCGATGTGGCCCAAGCTTGAGAGTCTGTATTAGTGGGCTAATATATAAAATGATGACAATAAGTGTCCCCTCCTTCCTACTAGTGATCATTAAATCCTTCCTCTCTGACAAAACCTTTCAAGTTAGAGTCAATGCCTTCACGTCGTCAATACACAACATCGAAGCGGGAGTCCCACTAGGGTCCATATTGGGGCTTATCTTGTTTAACATCTTTATGTATGACCTTCCCGAACCAACCAATGCAATTATAGCCATGTACGCGGACGACACCGCAATCATCACCCAAGATCACGACATAAATCAAGCAGCTCATAAACTTCAAGAAAGCATTAACCAGTTAATCAAGTGGCTTCAGAAATGGAACATCAAAATCAATGCAGACAAATGCGAGTCTAAAATCTTCACCCTACAGCGGCCCCAAGATCCGCCAAACATAAGAATAAACAACACATCGATCTATGGAATCCAAAGGACAGTGCCGTCAAATACCTTGGGATCTATTTGGATCAAAAATTGAGTTGGTGCTATCATATCAATAAGAAATTGTCCGAGTCATATGCCAGATTAGCTATGCTCTATCCAATCCTAAACAAAAAATCTACTCTTAAGCTACAATGCAGAACTCTTATATAATCGTCAATAATAATAGTTATTTATTAGACGAGTGTGGAATGTTACACATTAGTCACGCAAGAAATATTAGCTAATTTTCTTAAGTGACTAATGTGTAATTCCACACGAGTTTAATACAAAATTTTATCCAACACCTCCATATATTGTTCATGTAGGTAATTATTTTGAAAATTTATTTGACAAATAAACGGGGCTATGCACGCTATTGCGCGGTCTACCCTATTCAATTCAACACCATTTTTAGGCCTATTACATTGGGCCATTCCGTTCTGTTACACACTACGCCCCTGCCCCCCCCCTGCCTTCCACCTGACCAAAGAAGGGGACCCTCGGGGATCCGCCCCTCTTCAAGGGGGCCCTCGGGGCTCCGCCCTTTTCTAATGGGGCCCTCAGGGCGCCGCTCCTCTCCAAGGGGCCCTCGGGGCTCCACCCTTTTCCAAGGGAGCCCTCGGGGCTACGCCCCACTCCAAGGGGGCCCTCGGGGTTCCGCCCCTCTCCAAGGAGGCCCTGGAGGTTTCAAATATTAATTTGAATAAAAAATAGTGTTGCATCTAATTTTATTATTCATGGTATCTTTCTACATTCTCTCACTAGTGACTTTTTGAATATTCTCTCACTAGTGAGTAATATATCACATTACTTATGCAAAATCAACATAATAATAGTGTTATTATATAGAGGTATTGGATAAAACCCATTTTTACATATGGATGCTGTATCTGGAGCGCAACGTCAAAAACAAATCTAAACAAACTGCAAGTACTACAAAACAAGGTGTTACGCACCATAACAAATGCACCATGGTACGTAAGGAATTCACAGATACATCGTGAAACAGGCATACCCACAGTACATGAGTTCATATCGAAAACCGCAACCAAATTTTATCAGAATATTACTCAGTGTAGCGGAGCCGCACACTACAAGCTTGGCAGGAAACATATCCACAGAAGACTAAAACAAAAACTACCCATCGACTTAATAAACAGTGATTAACAATACTTTAACCCTTGAGTAACAAGTGTTAATGATAAATAATAGTGCAAAAGGTGTATGAACCTGATAGTGATCTAACGTCATCTACCTAAATGAACCTTGCCATGAATAGCACATGATGCTGAGCTGGCATAATCCAATATTAAAAAAAAGGGCTGATTAGGGTTCATAAATAAAAAATAGACCGTTCATGTTCTTACCCAGCATATTCCTACCCCAACATTTAAATTTTAGGGTACTGGGTCCAGAATTCAAAATATCTATACAGGTTTTATCGCGACCAATAAGCATATTTTATGGGTTATGGCGACCATGCACTAGAAAATGTTAATTCATCGGTGAAAACGATTTTCCGGAGAAAGTTTTTGCCATTTCTGTCACAGTTTCACAATATTCCATACGGGATGGCTATTAGCGGTAGTACAAACCGATAATTCCTTTAAATCCCTGTCTTCGTTAGGAACACTAGGCCTTTTGTGCTTTTGGGGAGCCTTAAAATTTGAGGTAGCTCTGTACAACGTTGCTAACGATTGAGAACGTCTATTGGTCTATTTTCAAATGCTGTCAAAGAATTTTCAATTTCTCGAACGTTTGACCCTGATAATCCCCTTTTACAATTTGCACTTTTCCGTTGCTTCCTAATTATCCATTTTAAGATAGAAGTAATAGCAGAGAATAGCTGTTGACAAAATTCTCGAACTGTCAAAGTCAAATTTTCAGCATTTGTAAATTCGTCATATCGTCTGCCGTGTTCGTAGTAAAGAAAATTTCTCTGTAGATGAATTATAAAGATATTCAACCCTAGCATGTGTTTTCTGTTTTGCTTTTGTCTTTTTGTTGATGTTTTATTTGAATAAAAGTTTTGTAAACTTTTTTGGGCTTGAGAGGCACAAACTTCTACAGGTGATAGAATAAAACTCAAATTGCATGGCGAAAACAGAAGCTAGTTATTATAAAAAGAAGTTGTGAGTGTCAATTATCTATCATTTTTCTATAGCAGTTCGGGAATACAGGGTGTTATGGAAATGAGTGCAAATATTTTAACCAGTGATAGAGCTCACCAAAATGAACAACTTTTCTATTTATCGTTTTTAATTTAATCGCATACTTTTTTCAATAATTTATCCCCCCTAAATTTGACGAGCCGCTTGGTCAGCAAATCTAAGTTAAAGGTGAACGACACAAGGTATATTAAAACTGCAAAGTTCTTGCACAAAAAAACATGCGGTCAATAACTTACCTACCTCAATTGATAAGGAATGTTGGTGACCAGATATGAATTATAGGTTTTATCAGTGTGCGTTTAAATTAAAATATTATTCCATAGGCGGGTATGCATTTTTAGAGTAAAACTGTTTTGAATTTTAACTCAGTGTTGGGGGCGTTTTCGAAAAAATGATAAATGGAGAAGTTGTTCAGTTTAGCGAGTTCTATTACGGGTTAAAATATTTGCACTGATTTCCATAACACCCTGTATATTGCATATTGGCAAATCCGTGAAATATTTTTTCAGACATTTGTATGGGAAACCTTTACAAGTAAACACCAAGTTGATATCTTATCGAGTGTAAGAGATATTGAGAAATTCGTGAAAATACAGTTTACCTATTTTCACCCCTTCGGGTGGAATTTTAAAAAATCCTTTTGTCCCCATTTCATTTTGATATAGACCTACAGCGAAAAACAATCATAATTTTAACCTCTTGCCCCTTTTCAGTTTAACCTTTTAGGGGTGAAATTTTACGAAACCCTTAAACGCATTTCCAAAGATTTTAAAAATACATACATCTATATACCAAAACAAGAATGTTCAACTCAACAAATACAGGAGATACAATTAGTCCGAATGTAGATTCGCAACTTTAAGGGTTGATTAGGGCAAAATCTTGAAATGTGTTTCTAGGTATTTGCATTGACAATCTTTGCTAGTAAACACCAAGTCAATATCTCATCAGCCGTAAGAGATATTGAGGAATTCGTGAAAATACATTTTACCCCTTTGAGATCCAACTTAAAAAAATCCCTTTTTTAGCACTACCTTACGTAACAAATTGAACCTTTCACCCAAATTTCAAGTTCCTGGTACCAGCGGTTACGGTTCTGCGTTGATTAGTCAGGGTTGTAACTTTTGTTTATATATTTATTTTATCCTATTATGTTACTATGATAATAACTCCTTAGCAACGAGTTGCGTTAGTGTTGTTAAAAAAAATAACATACCGATACTTTATTAGTATTTAATCACATGTTGGCAGTACTGACGTGTATTGCTGGTGGCACTGTCAGTCTATGTCAAATTCGATGTTAGTAGGTTAGGTTTTGTTTGTTATTTGACACAGACTAACGCAAAACTTAACCTGCTAATCTCAAATTTAACATAATCTGACAGTGCTACTAACAACCATATATATAATACACATATATTGCTAGTAGGGCCTCGGAACGCCGGAAAACATTACGGCGCCGACATAGTCTCACTTAGAGTATAACGCGTCTCGTGCGCATGTGTGAGAATTCGAACTCTGTCTTTAGAAGCGAATTTTAAACTTGACCGCTTCCCCATTGGGCGGACGACGCCGCCGCGCTTGCACACAGCTCACCATTATACATTGAAGAGTTGGTTGTCTGTCTCACTTCCTTCGTGAGTTTCCCACTCATAGCCGCTAGCAATATAGTAAGTATTAGATATATGCTAACAACACAGTAATGAGTGACTTATGGTTTTTATCTTAGTAGTGATACCACCACAGCCATAGCAGATGTCTCGCTGTTGTGTCATCAATAAAAAAAATTTTTTTTAGGATAAAATAAAGCGTGTTACAATATACGTAACGTTATCTGCTTTTTACATTGTTCGAGAATTTTAAAGAACTCGCTCCTAACATGGCTCATTCATTCAAACAATTCTCTCGGAATGTAAATAGCTTGACAACGTTACTTGCATCGTAAATTACTAATATACTACTCCGAAATTACACTTATCTTGATGAAAATTTCTGAATTACACAGAGAAGCATTTGGAGACGCAATGCCTATTCAAATTTCACGCCGTTTCGCTGCATGAATTTTAAGGACTTGCTCAAGATTCGGTACAAATCTTGGGAGTTGCTACAGTTTTGCCAACTTCTATGAAAACTGGTTAAAATATATAAACGCAATGCTTTACTGCTCTTCGCTCTAGCGACATCTACCGGAAAGTTTTGCAACGACCATCCTAACAAATACATTTGTCCGTGGTAGTACACAAAATAGTATATTGTTTTATTAGCATTTAAAATGTCACTTTGGTTGACAAGCAATTGTTTGCATTTGCGAGCCAAAGTGTAGCCGAGCGAACGCAAAAATTGCGAGTCGTCATTTTTAATCCGAAAATACATATTATTTTTTCTACAACCACAAAAAACACAAAATATTCAAAATTTTAAATGATTGAAACATTTTGTTGACACTTGACTTTTCTACTTGAAAAATTGTTGGAATAACTGCATCCATTCCATAAGTGACTAGGTGGAATTTACGTCTAGTTCAGAAGCAGTCAAGTACAACTTTCATTCCTAGGAACCAAGTGTTGCGAAACGTAAATATACTTTTTATTTTGGTTCCTTTAATTTAATAACGCAGGTTATTAACATCCAACATATACGAATACTTCATTTGTTTCTACGATTTTTACATGTTGCACAATTAAGTGAAATTTCACATTGTCTTTCTATTCTTATTTAAATATCAATTTATATAATCCTGACCTCACCACAACTAAAGCTTGTTTTAAGGTTAATAAAAAAAAACAATATTTACGAAAGTACTTTATTTTTTGACATTAATTCAGAACACAAGTGGGCACATTACTAATATAAAAACTAAACAGCAGTTATAAGTTACACACTAAAATATCCTGTTTTAAGATTTAGAGATTTTAGTTAATATTAAAAGTAATTTACTTTCAAGGCACATTAACGGAATGATCGTTCATTGCAACTTGCCTTCAAACATCGCATGAACAACCTTTGAAACTAATATTATGTAACTTTACTCCAAAACGCTGAACAGGTAAGTAATGAGCAGTTCTCTTACAACAGTTAATAAATGTGCTCAACAATATTAAAACACATTATTGGAGACACATTAGTCCTAACTAGTACTTAAAAAAAAAATAATCTATACATTCGAAAGGTTCCGACGTGGTCGCCCTAAGCCGGTTGTGAATGTGCCCCTTTCTTGCCGATAAGGGATTTATGGATGTGTGGAATCACTCCACCACCAGCAATGGTTGCCTTGATTAGGCTGTCGAGTTCTTCGTCTCCACGAATGGCCAATTGTAAATGGCGGGGGGTTATTCTCTTCACTTTGAGATCCTTGGAAGCATTTCCAGCCAACTCCAACACCTAGTAATAAAAATGAATTTTAGAAAATGTTACATAAAAACAAATGCGGTAGGCTACAAAATGTAGCGTTTTGTAAATATCTTCGACATACTATGAAATTTTACCGACAAGACTAACTTCAGAAATTACATGACGATACAGATGAATGTGGGAACTTCTTAAAAAAAAAAAAAAAATGGTGATACAACAGACAGCCTTACTGCATTTTCACAACTCGCATTAAGAGTACCAGTTTGAAAAAGTGAATCTGGTGTGTTCAATGTAAAAACAACTAGATCCAAATACCTAATTACATTTTGACCCAAAATTTTACCATATACATTTAAATCAGAATCTAATGAACGAATATCACCGTTACACCAACAACCAATATGAACCAAAAGACAAATGGGGTAACTATAAGTAAACTTTTAAAAATTGGCGGGAATTCCTAACCGTAATCACAACAAACATGGCCGCCATATTTATTTTGCTCACCTCGGCTGTTAAATATTCCAGGATGGCTGCAGAGTACACAGCAGCGGTTGCTCCAACGCGACCATGGCTTGTCGTTCGATTCTTCAGATGCCTGTGAATTCTGCCCACCGGAAACTAGAGGAAAAACACAAATACTCAATAGCGCAGCCGGCCTTCCGTAATCTTTCAAAATTAACGGCTTGTACGCATTCAAGCCCACCCCATTATGAACACAGATCGAATAGTAAAAAAAACCCAAATATTTACCTGCAAACCAGCACGAGCCGAGCGCGAAACTGCTTTTGCCTTCGCCTTACCGGAGTCTTTGCCAGCCTTTCCTCCTGCCTGCAACAAAACCACGTCGATTGATGTAATTACTACAGATAGCAATGTTTTAATAGCGCAAACTTCTACAGCGTGATGCAATTTGTAATTTAAACTAGTTGCACTCACCATTCTTCAAACGGTATTGTAGCTGAAATCACGAACAAACGACTCTGCACTCCTGCCGATGCTAACGTCTTTCCTAAAGTGCCAGATGTGTGCGCGCCAAACAAAAATCCGACGTTGGACGCAAACTCAGACGCGTCACGTGACCGCTGCAGCCAATAAGTTTTCAGTATGAGCGAGAATCAAATGAAATCGATTTAACCGACGTAAAGCGTGGCTTGGAGATGGAACGGCTGTGGTTAAATAACCGATAGCGTGAGTTATACCAAATTAAACTGGGAGTAGCTTCTGCACCGACTCGCCGGTAACTTATAAACTTATGCCCGTACGACGACGACCATCCAACTTGATCTCAAAAGTTCTTTATCTGTGCGGCACCCTTCGAATATACAGGCTATCCTGTTTTTTTCCGCAACAGTTTTCTGCAGGCAGTAAATATTATTCTGATAAAAAATCTATATAAACTTACACTGTTTTTCGACTGCTTAACAAGTTACAGCAATACTAAAATAATATCTAAATAAATTGATATTAGTCTTGTCATTAAAAATAAATTGCCCTTAGTTTCTGTTTTAGTTGACAGTTTTACTCGCTGTTTTTTGTTTGCTTTCACCTAGCTACTAAATTTCAAATAAGAATGCAGTAGGTAGCGCTCTAAACTCAAACTCAGTACAGTCCCTCGTTAGTGTATATAAAGCGACTGTAAAACTCAGTACAGTGGCTATATAAGGACAGTGTGGTCAATTTTAAAAAAAGGCAGCCATTAAGAGTCGTCTCTACGACAACCAGCCACGCCCTTAGGTATTGTGCTGTGCAAGGCTGCTAAATTGTAAGACAAACGTCACCCTGCTAAATTATGACATAAACGTCATTTTATACGGACTGGACATATGTGAAGTTCTGCGATGCTTTACAGATCGGTGTATACCCACGATCGAGAAAATGTGTGCAATGTGAGGTGGTCAAATGTGCAGTGTAACATTAATTTTACAATAATGTCAATAATATTACTTAAAGAGAATGAAACGGCAAGAGACGACGTGAAACGTAAAGAATCGCTGCCAGCGATTAAAAATCCTCGTTAACGAGCAACCTAATATCGGAATATAAGTCAATGTGTCCTTTGTTATCTTTTTTATTGTGTTTTTGTACATAAAAACCGAGGATTTACAACATTTTGCATTGGTCGACACAGAGACTACGTACAAAAGCTCAAGAAAAACTAATTTTTTTGATATTCATCATCAAACCGTTCTCTTTATACCACCAGTTAATTTAGAGGAATATAATATTCAGTGTTAGATAAACCATAAATTCTCTTTAATTTGATGCAATAATCTGTGTCATTAAGACATTTATATAGTATATTATAGCTTTTGATTTGGGCTAATGCGCAATTTTCGCAAAAAGTATTTTACTTTAACTCGTTGACATTTACTTATGCAAACGAAAATTCGGCATTCGCTTAGACAGAACACTGTAGAATTTTATGATGATTATTTCATTCCACTTCATGTTGGGGCTACTTTCAATAATAAAGGATTTAGAAGCAATTTTGTGTGACTATGTGTGATTTCGTAAAACGACTCTTAATGGCAGATTTTAAAACAACCAATCAGAAACATGACCAAAATTGACCACACTGTCCTTATACAGATTGTCCGGATTGTACTCGGGACATGGGAAATTAATGAGTGCAACAGGGAGAAACAGATAAAATGAGTAGGTATGACAGAGACGAACCATATCCAAATTTATCAATATACCAATGGACACTTTCAAAACTTTTCATGGATATACAAGTTTTTAAAATAAATTTAGCTCAGCTGTCATTAAAAGTTAAGCACCGGTTTCTTCGAAATTACAAACAATTCTGGATATGCTTGTACGTGAAGGAATGGGACGATTTTCAAACGCAGTTATAATAGAATATTATGATACGAGTTTTATAAGAAGCATTTTGTAGCACGCACGGATTTAGGGTACGACGAGCGAAGCGAGGAGTGCCCTAAAAGAGTAAGTGCTACAAAATGCCTTATAAACGAGGTATCATACAGTATTTTATCTACTTTGCCACTTTTTTAAGCAAAAAATGAATATTTTTAGTATTTTTATTATAGCATCGCTTTGTGTCTATTACGATACGCAAACACGTACGAACGCCTCAGTACGAACGCAAAGTAGATAAATAAATTTATAGTTTCATTAATTGAGTTCCCAGCATAAATCCATTTAATAATTTGAACCCTTTCTGATACTGTGTACCACATTTTGAAATTTCTAATGACAGATGCGTTTAATTAATTTAAAATATGAATATCCATGAAAAGTTTTGAAAGTGTCCATTGGTATATTGATAAATTTTGATATGTGTTATCTTTGTCATACCTACTCATTTTATCTGTTTATCTCTGTCGCACTCATTAATTTCTCATGTCCCGAATACAATCCGGACAATCTGTATAGCCACTGTAAAACTCAGCAGAGCCAGTGTATATATACTCTATTCACTATAGTCCCGGATTGTCAATGTCAAAATCCAATTAAAAACAATTCTTTATATCATGGTTAATACTTTTAAGTCAAGCTATGGGTAACTAGAAACAATTAATTGAGCTACTAATGTCAAAACTATAAATTATAGGTTATATTTTGCACTGACTTAAGCAAAAATAAATAAAAGTTGCCAGGTAACAAAAACGCAAATTTTAAAAATTACGCTTTTGCGTTGTCCAACCTAGTGATGACAAAAAAACCAATCAAAATTCAACAGTGCTACCATAAAACGTCATTTTTGACAATCCGGGACCATAGTGAATGGAGTATAGGAGAGTACCGCCATTCTTTGATCCGTGAAAATGCCGCCATCGCCGCCATTTTTGTTCCCATCAGCAATAACTGATTGAGTTATGTCTAAAATTTTACTTGAAATTGGCAAGACTGTAAGTCTATGTCAAATTCGATGTTAGCAGGTTATTTTTTGCGTCAGTTTGTGTTAAAACTGTCGTAAAACCTAACCTGCTAACCGCGAATTTGACATAGACTTACACTCTTGCCAACTTCAAGTAAAGTTTTGGATTGCCAACAAACGTCACGTTGACGGAATTGTGCTACAAACCTCAAAGTGACGCATATGTCAGAGGAATAAACATGGCGGACGTGGCGGTACTCTCCCATATACGCTTGCTCTGAAACTCAGTACAGTGCCTTGATAGAGACAGTGGCGACAATAGGCACAATTTACCACAAAATGTCGGCCAATGGCCTACTAACTTTAATAAATTGAACATTTTGAATGGCCATGGTTACACAACGTATAAATAATATGTTGGTGACGCTGTAAGTCCATGTCAAATTCGAGGTTAGCAGGTTAGATTTTGCGTCAGTTTGTGTCAAAACCAAGAACACTATACTAAGGACACGCAACTCCCGTTTCGAAGCGGACCGCTAAAAGCTGACAAGTAAGGCGGCCGTGGTGTACAATTATTCATTCACAAAACTCGTGAACTGTCAATGTCAAACATTTGCTGAGTGTAACTGGAAATTCGGACCATGTTTTAACAATTAATAACACACTTGAAATACACCCAATTTGATTAACAACCGTAAACTGACCTTTTAACTGCGATTACAGGTTAATTTAGCTCGCTTCCAACTCTCGAACGGCAGTACACGCTGTCGACAGCGCCGCGACGGCTATCCCCGACATAAGGGCCGCTTTTATATACAGCCGTCATACGAAGTTGCATCTCCTTAGTATAGTCTTCTTGGTCAAAACTGACGCAAAACCTAACCTGATAACCTCGAATTTGACATGGACTTACAGTGCCACCAACATATTACTTATACGTTGTGTAATCATGATCATTCAAAAACGTTCAATTTATTAAAGTTAGTAGGCCATAGGTCAAATTTGAGGTTATCAGGTTAGGTTTTGCGTCAGTTTTGACACAAACTGACGCAAAATCTAACCTGCTAACCTCGATTTGGTATAAACAAACAAAAGCATCAACAAATTTTACCTCTTAATGGCGGCCGATTCGAGCAACCAATAAAAAATAATACACTCTATTGTCGCCACTGTCTTATATAAAGTCACTGTAAACTCAGTAAGGCTTAGAATATAAGCAGTAAGGTCAGTAAATTAATAAGTATAGTGTTTCTCGAGAGCGAGAAGTGGTCTCTCTCGTTCTCGCTCTCGTAAATCCTGAAAAATCTGTTCTCGGTCTCGTTCTCGGTTACTCTCGTTCTCGTTAATTTCTAAAATTGTATCTCCAGTGACCAATGATTGGATCAACAAGTTTTTGATTACGTGGCACCGTTGTAGATATCAAATGCAGCTTGTTTTGGTTAGTATTGAATTAAGTACCAAACATAACAATAAGCCCATTCATTATTTGTGCCTGCATGTGTGCAGGTTAGTAGTCGAAGAATGTTAATTCAGAATTTTTGTGTAATTAGTAGCGAAAATGAAACGCTTTCTTAGTGGTCCACAAAACGAGAAAAATCATAAAAATTCGAAAGTGATAATAGAATGTGAAATTGATATTAATCAGAGCTTCTCGAGCTTGTCACAAACGCAAGAAATGATAGAAATAGAACGCTGGTGCCGAAATGTGCTTGTCCGCCACACCATCAACATCAACATTCAAGGCAAATACGTCCACTCCCACATCTGCTTCTACTGAATATAATAGAAGGAAAAACAAGTTTTCAGAATATTTTGACATCGACAAGGATGAATCAAATCCGTCTGGGAAATCGGCAAAGTGTCTGCTTTGTAAAAAATTATATTCAGGCCGTAGCCAGAGGGGGGGCACGTGCCCCCCCCCCCCCCCGAAATAATATCTGTTTTTATAGTGTGGGCCACGGCCAATGTGTTGTTTTTGTTACTGTAGTCGGACATCCCATTACTACGATTTACACGAGTGCATTAAATATTTTTCATTAAAATTACATGTTATACACTATATCAGTTTGTTTGTTTGATCGATATATCAATCATAATAGCCAAGGCCGTTAAAATTTACTAGCCACGCCGTTATTTAATTATCAACTGTTTCTACACTACCAAATTACGTACGTGACTCAGGTTACTAGTAAGTGTTATTTATATTAAAATCACATATCTTAAACTTGCCCACTTTTAGTAAGTACTACGACGACAACATATGGCCGATATTAAAATTATACACAGGGCCCTCGACAGACTAGATCGTGCCCTGAGGCAAACAATTAAATATCGCCTCTGGTGTATTATATTATAAGACACAAATATTAGAAAATCTTCAATTACTACTTGGCTTTATTACAAGAGAAATTACATAACGTACAATTGATATTAATAATTAAAAGATCATTGAAAAAATGTGTACAATATTCACATTACGTTTTCCCTTTTAAAAAGCATCTATTCAATACAAAAATAGCGATTAAACATTAAAAACCAAAGCTATAGCACTAAAAATAAAACAATAAAACTCACTGTATTTGAAAATTATTTAATTGGTAAAATAGTTATTGAATTATATTGAACTATTGTATATTTACCATTCATAACAAACATTTAAAATTAGCCCGAGTCGCACATCTGGGGAATGGGTCAAGTTAAGACGTTTAGCCTTTCATAGCAAATGACCGCCAACACAGATATTTCGCACAGATTTAAGGGCTAGCATATTTATAGCTCTAAAACCCTTCGCTCATAAATTTTGAGGCATACAATACCCATAAGCACCACACCTTTGTATACCATCATAGAAAAATAAGCCGTTACATATTACTTAATGATACCATTATGCTATTAAATCTAACACAATAAACACATATTTATATGTTGTACTGCGTCCTCGTTAAGGGCGCCGTGAGGAAAACTGCCTATATGTCTATGCTACACCCTGTCGATGGTACTGATTATACATATAACTGATTCGATTAATTTATTTTCCAAGCCTTAATCAGCTTCGCCCAAAATGTATCCTCGTCCATTATATGCTCAATATCGTCCTAATACCGTTAAATACTATAACATATAATGTTATCCACTTCGAAAATTCCAACTGCAGCCGGCAAATAGTAACAGCGTTGACCAGTGATCCTAATTTATTGCATGCAACGCGGTAGGTGGGAGACTGTCCTATTCTAATGGCAATCGGCAGAGGTATTGTTCTGTGAACGGCAGCAGTCAGTGAGTCAGTGCATGTTACGATCTACTAATAAGTGTATGTACTTATCTTTACTGAATTGTGTGTGGAGTGTAAGGCTGCAGCTTGTGTCTAAAATGAGTGAAAAAAAGAGATGGTACTCTGCTTCCTTTTTCCGTTAAAGACTGTAAAAATACTAAGCCTAATGATGACAATACAGTGTCTGTTGCAGATGCCCATGCCGACGAATTGGAGAAAATAGTAGATGATCCAGTTGCTTCCACTTCAACCAGTAGAAATTTAGACCCGCCTATACAGCTAGATCAGGTTAGGACTAAGAAATAGGATAGTTATTGTAAAATTTGAAAAATAGTACACATTTTGTTGTTGATTACAGATGTCGAGCCAATTTAATAAATACGATATTGGCGCACACATTAAAAAAAATGCTGTAGGACAACTGAATGCTTTCGATTTTGCTGATGTACTGAGGAATACATGGAAGCCAAGCTGTTCATACAAATTTGAGGCAAAGAAGTTTGGAGTGAAATTACGTAAGTTTAATTTGTCATGGCTAGAACGTTGGAAGTGGTTGGCGTACTCACACATCGAAAAGGGAGCATTCTGCAAGTACTGCGTGCTATTTTACAAACACGAAGGAGCTGGGAAAGGAATGCATTCACCGCCTACATCGCTGGTCACTCAACGGTTTGATAAGTGGAAAGATGCAGTTGAACTCTATAATATACATCAAAATAATGGATATCATAAATTTTGCACGACGAAAGCTAATGAATTTTTAAAAATTGTTGATCAAAGGCAAAACGACGTCCTTGTCCAGCTACATAAGAGGGATGAAAGTGAAATAAAAAAGAACAGGGATATATTAAAAGTGATAATCAAAACAATTGAGTTATGTGGGCGCCAAGGATTAGCTCTTAGAGGTGGTCATGACTCGGGTGACCTAGAATTGAATACTCCTATTCAAAATGACGGTAATTTTAGAAGTTTTTTACGATACCGAATCCAAAATGGCGACGATTTATTTTTAAATCATATAAAAAATTGTGGCAAGAACGCTACATATATAAGTGCCGATATTTAGAACGAGGTAATTTCTATTATCGCACAGTACATTCAGCGTCAAATATGTAATCGGATAAAAAAGACAAAATATTTTGCAATATTAGCCGACGAGACTACAGACATCAGCCGCATCGAGCAGTTTTCTTTATGTGTTCGATACTTAGGTGAAGAATGTTCCAGTTTGGGAAAATGTAAAAATATCAATCTAAGAGAAGATTTTCTACAGTTTGTTCCGGTCTATAGCACTAGGGGAGTTGAACTTGCCAACACGATCAAAAGTACCTTGGCAATTTTGGGATTAAATTTGGAAAATGCACGAGGACAAGGGTATGATGGTGCAGCAAACATGCGAGCTGTTTTTAGAGGTGTCCAGGCACTCTTAACGAAAGAGTATCCGAAAGCATTTGTAACGCCCCGTTTTACAAGAGCGTTTAATAATTATTAACTACTTTTGGACCACGATATATGCCAATTGAGGCAGGTATAAACTACCATTATCTCGTTGGAGCGTGTGGTTGGCGATAACAGCGCTTGTTTTCTGGCTCGAACGCGTCGATCCTAGCGAGGGCTTTCCTGTTTCGATTTTGCTAGCAGACAAAGCGGTCAGATTTTGCTTTAATTGACAGCGCCGCAAGGGATGATGCTAGTCAAAGAAGTCTGCACAGATATAACTAATGAAAGATCACTTTAGTGATAATCCGCGAACCGCCGTTCTCCAGCTTTAGGTGAGATTTCTTCTGGCTTATTTTTTTCCTTTACTAACTTCCGTATATTGGCGTTTAGGCGGAAAAGAAGGGCAAGCAAAGTTCCACCAAAGGATAGACTAGGGGCTATAAGCACTCGCAGAGCGTAAATCGCGGCACCTGCGGCGCAATTTCTTTTAACAAATTGGGGTCCCGATAATGTCTTCGAATTAACTGGCGTCGAGGTCCGACTTATGAGACGTGCAGAGGTCAATCATTATCTACAAGGATTCTTCCATCACGATATTGCGGCGCACTACACCCTCAAGATGTTACCTGCTTGTGTATTATGTAAGTACAACCTAATTCAGCGTTTTTTATCGTACTGGCGGATTGCCGCATAAAGAAAATAACAGCTAACTTAAGGCCTTAGGTGTTTACAACTGTTACGTACGCGACCAATATTTTTTTAAATTGCAATTGACGCTTATTGCGTGAATCCTAATTAATCTCAATTGCTGAATTTGTGTGTACTCCTTATTAGTGTAGACGCAAATGCCAGAGTAGCGTTCCGCACAATTGTGATTTTAGTGTAATTAATTCCTTGGCACTTATCATAAATTGGTTACTTTGCCTATGAAATTATTTAGTCAATAATCTAGTATAGTTGTTTGACAATTATCAGCCCTTAGGCTACAGTGGTATTGCACTTGTTGCTAGTAAATATTTAATTGAGTAAATGTCCCCATGCTAACAATTTGTTTTATTAATATATTTTTCTACCACGTTCCCGTCTGCACGATTGCAATGTCAACAGCATAAGCGCCAAAGGTAGGTGGTGGGTTTACTAGCTGCATTCGTATCGGTTGTGAAGACAACCAGGCGCCCTATTTTTTTGAATGTTGGAAGTAGTTTTTGTGGAAGCCGAAAGGATCTGAACCTAATCCTTGCTCACGCCACAAATCTATCGAGGATATCTGAGCTAGTCCCGGCCGTGTGCGCCCTTATTCAAAGGGGTGGCACACGAAGATGGCACCCAATCGTCAGGGCCTGATTAGGAACGTTTTTAGAAGTGTTGTTTGAATTTGGGCAATGAGGTTGGCGAATTAACTTCTTTGGTCATCATTAACTAGTAGGCTAGGGCAGATAGGTTAATTAGATACGATAAGGCTTAAGGATATAGCGAATAATCTGCTACCTATTTTTAGTGTTAATTATAGATGGGAAAAATTATTTATCAGTAGTAGCATAGGCATTTGCATTTTAAATTCGTTAACTGGCATCATGTTGCGTGTAAATTGTTTAATTTCGGACGAGTTAGATTGGGAATTATTATCGCGAAATGTTGACCCTGCAGGTCGCAAGGTTGAAGATAAACGAAAGTTACTTCGAGCTCAAATAAATTTGGAAAAATGTGAGCCTGCCCGCGTTTTACAATATTCAGACGTTGCATTTGATGTGCCTACCGAATTAGAAAGTTGCAAAATTAAGCTGTCGGAGTTGGCGAATTTGATTGGAAATTTTGAAAATAAACCGCAGACGTCGGAATTTAATCGTTTAGAAACTAGATTAGGGCATGTATTACGCCGCGTAAATTATTTATCTGGCAAAACCAATGAAACGACTAAGTTAGAATGGCAGACAGTACGTGATAGGTGTTTAGAGCTATTTGAATCGTTATCTGAAGTAGGAGAAAGCGACGTCATGCAACAGAACGATTTACTTTTACTGTTGGAGCAATCGCAATTAGCAAACATTTCTGCTGGCGGTGAATTAGCGAGTAATATTCCACTAGAGAGGGAAAATAAATGTAATTTAGAAACCACGATAGCTGCTTCGGTTCCCATTCATGAAGGTTTGCCTTCAGCAAGCAATTTTCCTGGACCTCATTCTCGGTACACGACTTCAAGCAGGGATGGTCTAGCTAATTATGGTCTTGCTTATACTACAGCCGTCAGTGCGTCGGCACAACCGCGGTTTAGCGTAAGTGAAATGATTCACAGCTCACCAGATCCTCCTTCGCGTCCGGTCGAATCTGAAGCGACAGTGGCAGCTGATCAATTCGCGTCAAGGCTGAAAGATTTAAACTTAGCAGACCCTGTATATCATGCGTTTCCGTCTAGTCGTTCAGTAAGTGTGTCCAAATGGAACCTTAAATTTAGCGGAAATACAGCGACACAAGGTGTTAGCTCATTTTTGGAAAGGGTTGAAGAACTTCGAGTAGCTCGCCATTTATCTTTTGATCAGTTGTTTAGAGAGGCGGTAGATTTATTTGACGATCAAGCGCTCATTTGGTTTCGATCGATTCGAAATAAGATTAATAATTGGCAGGATTTAGTAGGTCTTCTTCGCAGACATTATCAACCAAGCGATTATGATGATGTCTTATGGAATGAAATTAGAGCGCGTAATCAAGGAGCAGACGAACGCCCTCATATTTACATAGCGGTTATGCTAAATTTATTTAATCGGTTAAGTAAAACTCCATCGGCTGAGACGCAGCTTAAATACATTCGTCAAAATTTACAACCTTACTATTCCAATCATTTAGTGTTAGCTCGGATTCCTAATGTTGACGTATTAATAGAATTTTGTCGCGAGTTAGAAGAAACCAAGAACAGAAATAAAAAATTTAGACAAAACTTTACAACGGGTAGTACTCCATTGGAGCCGGATCTGGCTTATAGACCCACTAATAACGTGAAGCGTCAGGTAAATGCTATAGCCAGAAATAAAAATAGTACATTCGACTCATCCCTCTCGCGTTCCTTAACATTTAGAGGTAAATCGTTTGCAAGGGCGAACCAAAATTTAATTTGCTGGAATTGTAGACAACCAGGGCATACGTATCATAGATGCGAGGCAGAGCGTACTTTTTTCTGTTATGTATGTGGAACCCCGGACACAAGCTTCTCAAATTGTTCAAAATGTAAACAACGGTTACCAAAAAACGAATGAAGACTGGTTTCGTTCCCAGCCAACGAACAATCAGTCGTAAACCATTAGTGGCTGATGATTGGGATAAATGGTTAGGCCATGTTAAAACTTTTCATCATACATCCCGGTTGAATTCTGTTTTTTATCACCGCAAATTAGATAATCGTCCTTTCGTATTAGTAAACATTCTGGGTACTAGTATCCTTGCTCTTTTAGACTCAGGCGCTAATCAGTCAGTAATAGGGAGTCAAGGATTATTTTTGTTAAATAAGCATAACCTCAAAATGCGCGGATCTCCTGCAGAGATGCAACTTCAAACAGCAGATGGCGCGTATCAAAATATTTCCGGAATAGTAGAACTTCCTGTAACAATAGACGGAACCACTAAAGCTATCAGTGTTCTGATATCTCCAGATATTTCAAATTCTTTAATTTTGGGAGCGGATTGCTGCTATATGTTTGGCCTTAAAACCAATTTCAAACATGATAGTTTTTCAGTGTCAAGTCTGAGTACTACTAGAAAATTTATACATAGTAAAAATGATCTCGATTTGGAACAGGTTAGGGAACTAGAAGTAGTTATCAATAAGTTTCAACAAATAAGTGGTCCAGGCTTAGGGCTTACTCCGTTGGTGAGTCATCACATCGATACAGGCGATGCGAAACCTATTAAGCAAAGGTATTATCAGATGTCCCCGGTTATGTTAGAAGCCGTTAATAAAGAGGTAGATAAAATGCTTGCGCTTAAGGTGATACGAGAATCTTCTTCACCATGGAACTCTCCTATCGTGATGGTTAAAAAAAAAGATGGTAGCTTACGGTTCTGTTTTGATGGCCGACAATTGAACGCTGTTACTAAACGCGACGCCTATCCACTACCTTACGTTAATGGAATCCTTGACCGTCTCAGAGACTCGCGATACCTGAGTTCTATAGACTTAAAAAAAGCTTTTTGGCAAATTCCTCTTTCGGACAGTAGTTGTGAGAAGACAGCCTTTACCGTGCCGGGACGAGGTTTGTTCGAATTCACAGTTTTACCCTTCGGCCTTAGTAACAGTCCACAAACCCTTCAAAGGTTAATGGATAATCTCCTGGGACCTCAGTTTCCTAACGTATTTGTATATTTGGACGATATCATCATAACTTCTAGTACCTTTTCCGAACATATTTTAACATTAACTAGAGTTTACGAAAGATTGCGAGATGCGGGTTTGATAGTTAATATCGATAAGTGCGAGTTTTGTAAACCTTCTTTAGCGTACTTAGGGTTTCTAGTAGACAAGGATGGATTACGCACGGATCCTTCTAAGGTAGAGGCAATTGTGTCATTTCCTACGCCAAAAACGGTCACCGAGATTAAACGTTTCCTTGGCATGGCTAGTTGGTACCGTCGGTTTATTCAAAATTTCTCAACAGTTGTTTCTCCAATCTTAAGCCTTGTGAAAGGGAAAATTAAAAGCCAACGCGTTAAATGGAATAATGACGCCGAGCGATCCTTCCAACAGCTTAAAAGACTACTAGTTACCGCGCCTATATTGTCAAGTCCCGACTTCACGCGACCTTTCATTATTCAATGTGATGCGAGCGACGTAGGTTTGGGAGCAGTTTTACTCCAAGGCGAAGGCGAAGATGAACGCGTCATCGCTTATGCAAGCCGCACTTTAACAAACCCTGAAAGGAACTATTCGACAACTGAGAAAGAGTGTCTAGCTTGTCTTTTTGGGATTGAGAAATATCGACCTTATGTAGAGCTCACGCGATTTAAAATAATCACTGATCATTATGCACTCCTTTGGTTACACAAACTACAATCGCCCAGTGGTAGGTTAGCGAGATGGACAGCCCGTATGGCACAGTATAGCTTTGATATAGAACACCGTAAAGGGAAATTTAATGTAGTTCCCGATACTTTGTCGCGTGCCCCGACTTCAGTAACACAGATTAGTTCCATGTCCTTTACAGCTCCTGACCATTGCCCATGGTATAAGCGCATGATTGAACGCGTACAATCGTTTCCCGAACAGTACCCTTCCTGGAGAGTTGAGCAGGATGTGCTTCATAAGTTCATTCCCAACAAGCACGACATTATTTCAAATTTAATTGAATGGAAAATCGTGATCCCTAAATCTAAGCGTAAGGAGTTACTTCAGCAGTATCATGACGAACCAACTTCGGGTCATTTAGGGTCGTTTAAGACGTATCAAAAGTTGGCCGAAGTTTATTACTGGCCTCAGATGAAATCGGACATAGCTAATTATGTACGGTCATGTAATATTTGTCAAGCTAGTAAAGCTTCTTCACAACTTCGTCCTGGTTTCATGGGTCGCCAGAAGCGTGTGAAGTACCCTTTTCAGCTTATTTCCATTGACCTCGTGGGACCTTTCCCTCGGTCTACAAAAGGTTATACCTCTTTGCTAGTAGTCACCGATTGGTTTACAAAATTTACGCAAATTCATCCCTTAAGGAAAGCAACGGCTTCCGCCATCGTCAAATTTTTAGAAAACGATGTATTTTTGATGTTTGGCGTGCCCCAAATTATCATGTGTGACAATGGCCCTCAATTTGTAGGAGGACTTTTTCAAAAACTTATTGACCGCTATCGTGTTCAGAAAGTATGGTATAACGCCGCCTACCACCCTCAAGTGAATCCCGTAGAGCGTACTAATAGGGTTATTACTACCGCGATACGTTGCTACGTCAAAGAAAATCATAGACATTGGGATACGGAGATTTATAAAATAGCGCATGCGATTCGCAACGCAGTACACGAAGTTACTGGTTATACTCCGTCATTTTTGAATTTTGGTCGTACCATTCCGGTTCAAGGCGATTATTATGGTAAACTACAAGAGTTAGGAGTAGATGATATATCGTTGGATACCCGCGAACGGCTCGCGAATGACGTTAATCAGCTCTCGCCCCTTTACAAGGATGTAGTTTTTCGCCTCAACCAGGCTTATGAACGGAATAAACGCCAGTACAATTTAAGGAAACGGTCGTTACGATTCAAAAAAGGCGATATGGTATGGAAACGCAACCCAGTGCTCTCCGACGCGGCCAAGGGTTTTGCAAAAAAGTTAGCTCCAAAATACATTCAAGCCAAAGTAGCTGAAGTGACAGGTTCGGTCACTTATCGTTTAGTAGATCTGAACGGTCGAAATTTGGGTGTTTGGCACATCAAAGATCTTAAGCAAAGTCATCGCGAAGTCAATGAGGAGTAATCCGTCGTGACGCATGTAATTATATGTCTACCATCGTGATTTAGGCATAAACTGATTTGACAACATTTAAAGTTGCGGAAGAGTCGCTTCCCCAACTTACAATTATCTTACTTGACCATTAGCATTAGTTTAGTTAGGTTAGTTAGGAATCTATAGTTTATAGGCAGTTTTCTTGAGTTCTTCTTCTAGTTGGTTCCTCATGTGGTATTTGAATGGTTTTGACCCTAGAGGTAATCACTCGATTGGTTACTTACTTACCTTGAGTCGTTGCATAGAACCTCTCAGTAACTGTGTCCTATGTGAGGCAGTTCTTATTAGTAGTTTTATTTATTGCGTGTTTTTGTTCTGTGTCCGATGTGGTGCAGACGTGTTATATTAATCAAGTATATATTTTTTCTTGGCCTGAGCCCCATTTAGGTGACGAGCTCTGCCTAGAACCCCTTGGCGCTTGCGCTAAAAGCCGTGCGAAGACTATGCATCTTAGGTTAGTTCCTTCCGTAGGGATTTAGTAAGCGTTTTGCTTATGTGTAGGAACATATATGATAGAGTCCCATTTATGGAGTCTCTTTTGAGTAAGTAGCTCAATCTGTGGCAATCAATACCCATCTAGGATCCTACAGAAACATTATGTTTTAATTTAGGTTATAGGGTTAGATAGAATTAGGTGTAGATAGTTTAGTTAAGGGTAAGGTAGTAATGGGTTTCACCTTTTGGAGTCCTTGACTGGGTTTTGTTTTTTTGCTTGGGTGGTTGGTTGGGCAAGCAGGGTGGCCACTTTGGGAATTTACCTCGTCGTTCCAGGCGGTGGATCTTCATATTTTTTCCCCCCCTGTCAGTATCTCCAGGATACTCTTTAATGGTGAGACCGTGAACCCGGCTTGTAAATAGGTCCCGTTTTGGGAATGTTAAATGTCTACTGGGTTATTGTGATGTCACGATGGGGACATTTGGGGTGGGTGTTTCGGATTTGGGTGATGTTTGGATGCTGGGGAGAGCTGCTGTGGATTCGTGGATGTGGGTGAGGGAGTTACATTGGGCTAGTCACCGGCGCGCCTTTGTCATCTAGCGCGAAGACTGGTCTGGTGCCCGAGCTTGTGTCTGCGATCTCGTGGTTGCTTCCTCCGGTTTCCAGCACCATTCTCTAAATTTGGGGCGGAGGTTTTAGGGGTTTAGTCCCGGGAATTTTCCCGAATCTTGGAATATTTATTAGGGTATTCCCTTGGTTTTTTCATTTAAATCATTCCTGTGTGTAGTACACTGTACGGCCTTTCAAGGTACTTTCAATGCCTGTCCCAAGGAGAGGGGGAGTGTAACGCCCCGTTTTACAAGAGCGTTTAATAATTATTAACTACTTTTGGACCACGATATATGCCAATTGAGGCAGGTATAAACTACCATTATCTCGTTGGAGCGTGTGGTTGGCGATAACAGCGCTTGTTTTCTGGCTCGAACGCGTCGATCCTAGCGAGGGCTTTCCTGTTTCGATTTTGCTAGCAGACAAAGCGGTCAGATTTTGCTTTAATTGACAGCGCCGCAAGGGATGATGCTAGTCAAAGAAGTCTGCACAGATATAACTAATGAAAGATCACTTTAGTGATAATCCGCGAACCGCCGTTCTCCAGCTTTAGGTGAGATTTCTTCTGGCTTATTTTTTTCCTTTACTAACTTCCGTATATTGGCGTTTAGGCGGAAAAGAAGGGCAAGCAAAGTTCCACCAAAGGATAGACTAGGGGCTATAAGCACTCGCAGAGCGTAAATCGCGGCACCTGCGGCGCAATTTCTTTTAACAAATTGGGGTCCCGATAATGTCTTCGAATTAACTGGCGTCGAGGTCCGACTTATGAGACGTGCAGAGGTCAATCATTATCTACAAGGATTCTTCCATCACGATATTGCGGCGCACTACACCCTCAAGATGTTACCTGCTTGTGTATTATGTAAGTACAACCTAATTCAGCGTTTTTTATCGTACTGGCGGATTGCCGCATAAAGAAAATAACAGCTAACTTAAGGCCTTAGGTGTTTACAACTGTTACGTACGCGACCAATATTTTTTTAAATTGCAATTGACGCTTATTGCGTGAATCCTAATTAATCTCAATTGCTGAATTTGTGTGTACTCCTTATTAGTGCAGACGCAAATGCCAGAGTAGCGTTCCGCACAATTGTGATTTTAGTGTAATTAATTCCTTGGCACTTATCATAAATTGGTTACTTTGCCTATGAAATTATTTAGTCAATAATCTAGTATAGTTGTTTGACAATTATCAGCCCTTAGGCTACAGTGGTATTGCACTTGTTGCTAGTAAATATTTAATTGAGTAAATGTCCCCATGCTAACAATTTGTTTTATTAATATATTTTTCTACCACGTTCCCGTCTGCACGATTGCAATGTCAACAGCATAAGCGCCAAAGGTAGGTGGTGGGTTTACTAGCTGCATTCGTATCGGTTGTGAAGACAACCAGGCGCCCTATTTTTTTGAATGTTGGAAGTAGTTTTTGTGGAAGCCGAAAGGATCTGAACCTAATCCTTGCTCACGCCACAAATCTATCGAGGATATCTGAGCTAGTCCCGGCCGTGTGCGCCCTTATTCAAAGGGGTGGCACACATTGTATACTCATTGCTTTTCCCATTGTTTAAATTTGTGTATCAATGATGCTTCGAAAGTACAGCAAATCAGAAACAGTTTAGGGACAGTACAAGAAGTGAGCGCATATTTTCGTATGTCAGCCAAACGATCAAATATACTACGGCTGAAGTTGCAATCCAAATCCTTCTCTGGCTTGAAAAAATTTTGCGAAACGAGATGGGTGGAAAGACACGAATCCATTTCAATATTTGTTGATAGTTTCGAGGAAATTGTAAGTGCCTTAGAAGAACGTATGTCCGTAGAGCATGACAAAGTTGCTTTTCCTTTACACAAAGCACTTTGTAGCTTTCCATTCACTGTGTATATAATGGAAAACGCTCTTGGAATAACATATTTTATTTCAAAATTTCTTCAGACTGAAAATATGGACATTATGACAGCTATGGATTCAGTAGAATCGACTAGTAAAAAACTACAAGCTATAAGAAATGAAGAGCTGTTCGCTGGGATTTTTAATCGAGCATGTGAAATGGCACAAAAAGTTGGTGTGTCCCCGGCTGTACCAAGAATAGTTGGAACCCAAAGGCATCGAAGAAATTACGAGGTACACAACGATGATTGTAGTTCTTACTACAGACAGTCTATTTTTTATCCGTATTTGGATGACTTACTTTCATCGTTTAATGAGAGATTTAAATCAAACTCTAATATTCTAACTTCGCTTTCGTTTTTATTACCCTGTAAAGTCAGGAACGCAACCTTCAGTGATGTGAAACCAGCCATCGACTTTTATAGAGAAGATTTATGCGGAGATATATACGTAACAATCTTAGAAGCAGAGTTCGACTTTTGGAAACAGAAATGGTTAAATGAAGAAGACGTGCCATAAAATCCTTTGGAAGCACTAAGAAAATGTCCTGAAGAATTTTTTCCTAATATCAGAGTGTTATTGAAAATATATTCCGTTTTACCTGTGACTACAGCGTCCGCTGAAAGGAGCTTTTCTAGTTTAAAGAGAATTAAAACTTACTTAAGAAATTCCACCAGCGAAACAAGACTCAACGGCTTGGCTCTCATGAACATCCACAGGGACATAGATATCGACGCCGATATCATAACAGATATTTTTGCATCAGAAAAGGATCGGCGCTTGGATTTCAAATTGTGAATACTTAAGTGTAAACAATTAACTGTTTATTATTTAATGTTCATTTTACATATTTTATATTCTATCGTTCCGTAAAATAATTTTATTACTGTTATACAAATAATACCTGTCATAGAATTTGAGCCAGTTTGATAGTTTTTTTGACTAGAATTATAAAAAATTATATATCTGCTATCTAGCTGTGTTTATTATTGGTTTTTTACCTGATTGATATTTATGAGCTATGACTATGTAGACTATTTTTATTATCCACGTACTACCACATATTATATCAGGAGGGATGGACTATGCGTGCCCCCCTCCCCCCCCCCCCCAAAATCCTGGCTACGGCACTGCTTCGTGTACAGGTGTATTTTGACTAAAAGGATTGTAAGTTACCCCGACTTTAGACGAATTCGGGACAGTTTATTTATTTTTGCGGTTATTGTGTTTCTACATTTTTGATCATCATCTATCATCATCATGGAAACACAAACAGTGCCGGGTTATAGAAGTGGCTCGACATACTACACGTGCGTGGCGAACCAGGGATACTTCTATAAAATAAAAAGTAAGAGGGGTGATTTGAAATATTTCATATGCCAGAGCATCATGCAACGATGACGTTTTCCTCAAAACCAGCGATGACCACAGCCACGCTGCTGATGTCGAAAAAATGAAGGCGTTAACTTTGAAAAATGAAATGGTAAATTCGGCTATTTCAAGCAGCGAAACTTTAAGAGCGATTTTTACGAATAAAAGTGCAAGGTAAGTTCCTATCTTTAAAAATTGATTAGCTTTTTATTTTTGTCTCTTTTCACAACCATTTTATTTTTAATTTAAGAAAATCCAGGGAATATTGTATATTTTTTATTTGTTGCAAATAGAGCCCTCCAGTACATCAAATAAATGTGCTTTAAAAGTATTTCAGTTACTGTTTGTATTTCAATTACATTTAGAAATACTGTTACGATTTGATATTTCACATACTCGATCATAATGTTTAAATTTGGTTTCAACTGTTAATGTTAAAGTTGGAGATTTTCATTTAAAATTGAAAAAAGTTTTTTGCATTTAAATTAGTTGTTTTGTGCAACAATATCTTTTCGAGTCAATTGTCGACGTTATGAAAAGGCTCTGATTAGAAATTAATTTCAGTGCGGACGTTGATGTCGCAGCAAAATTGGCGTTTTCTGCGATGGTCAAAACCATGCGTCGTCAACGACGACAAACGCAGCCCACTATGCCCACTACATTGGTAGAATTTGGACAAGTTTGCTTAAATAGCCCCCGCTTTGGCTACGTGGACAACAGTCCTTTCTGTAGAGGTGCTGTCGGTGAAGGTGATGCTGCGTCGGGCTTAAAAAATTTGCTAGCCAGCTCACGAGAACTTCACATCGATGGAACATTTAAAACACGTCCCAGAACACCCAATAGCGGACAACTGCTACCAGTAATGGCCGTTCAATACGGAATTGTAAGTATTCATGTAGGTATAGCTTGTGTTTTACATTCTTGTGTTTTCTAACACTAAAATGCTCACCAATTAAAAAACAAGGTTTGCCGAGAGTAGTGTGTGTTAATCTTTCTGTTGTTTTCTTCTACAGTCATTTCCCTGTATTTTTGTCCTTATGCCAAATCGTAGAATGACTACGTACGATATCGTCTTTGCGAAAATTAGAGGAATTTTACCGCAACTAAAACCACAACTTATCATCACCGACTTCGAAGCTGCGTTAATTAAATCACTAGAAAAGCATTTTCCGCTTGCGAAAAAAACGGGATGCTTCTTTCATTATGGACAGGTAAAGAAATCATGCATTGTGATTTATTTGTACGTAGAAGTACATAACTATTGATATTTTTTTTGCTTTTCGTATATGCAGGCTATTGTTCGACAAGCCAGAGTGCTAGGTATGCGGCGGTTAATTGCTGAAAATACCGATGCACAAAAGGCACTGAAATTTATAATTGTGCTTGCTCTATTACCATCAGAGATAATCGAGGATGGAGTCAATTATGTAAATAGTTTTCTGCGAAGAAAAAATCTATCCAACGATTTTGAAATATTGATGAGGTAACTTTCCTAGGTTATTTTTGAGCTAAGAAACATTGTAGATTGCTTATTTATTACAGATATTATCAGAGGCAATGGTTGCGAAGGGTGGGGGTTAACGCAATATCTGTTTATCAAAGGGCACGTAGAACCAATAACGACTGCGAATCGTTTCACTAGACTCTTGTAAGAATATTGAGAGTAAGGGGCCCCAATGTTTGGGAATTTACTGGTAAGTTATTTATTTTTCCAATAAAACAACTATACCTATTCTTTCATAATAATTTTCTGTTTAGATGGTCTTCGCAACATTGCAGCAGTAACTATAAGAGAACTGCAGTCATTTTTGGAAGGGCTAGAAATTAGATCGTTGCCTAAAAAAAAGTACCTGGCAAATGATAGGAGGATAAAAAATGCCACAAAGCTCCTAGACGAAGGGGAACTGGAAGTGGGTTCCTGTCTGAATATGGTAGGCTACTGTACAGAGACACTGGTAGCACGCACGTTAGGAGATAATACTGACGATGAAAATGACGACTACAACGAAGACCAGCTGTTGACGACAGTAGAAGGATATCTGCCAAATGGATTCGACATCGGTATGTAATTTTTTACTGCACCCTTTCAAAACCGCATTAGTTTTGAAGGGTCTAGGACAACTCGGCGCCGCCATCTCGGCGCCGCCACTTCGGCGCCGTCATCTCGGCGAGGGGCCAGCTCGGCGCCGGGACAACTCGGCGCGGAGCCATCTCGGCGCCAGCCAACTCGGCGCGAGGCCATCTCGGCGCCGAATTTAAATTCGCAAACTACAGTGTGCACTACGTAAGAAAATTATTATAAACAAATAAAAAATAAAGTGATCGCCAAAAAGCTGGCATCAAATACAAAAAAATATTTAGAATTTCTTGGAAAATCAAACACTAACGATCATTTAAGTTAGATTATGTTTAGTTTAATTTTCGTTAAGTAATTTTAGTTCATACTTTGAAACTTTAACACCTTGTACCTCCGTTAGTTATTTCGCAAAAGTGGTAAATGGCTTACTTTTTTTAGCTTTATATCCTGACAAAAGGAAAGAATCAACTTAAAAATCACCGTGTATATACAGTGTGTCCCCGGATAGGTGAAACGACTCTTGTAAAAAGTAAAATATTCTCGATTTAAATTTTCATTTTTTGGGGTTCAGCCCTGCTTGGTTAAAGGGGAATTTCTAACAGAATTTCAGTTTTGCAAAAATCAAATATGCCTTGAAAGTTTTCAAAAAAACTATTTTTTAGGATACTGCATTGGTAACTAGCGTTTACATAGTTACAAACAAGTCCGGTAAATTTTATCTACCGGACTCGTTTGTAACTGTAACTGTGTAAACGCTAGTTACCAATGCAGTATCCTAAAAAATCTTATACGATACACGACCGGAAGCATTTTTATGGCCTTGCCAAACATACAGGTCGAGCCCTACGGGCGCGGCCATAAAAATGTTGCTACCGGTCTAATAACGTAAATAGCTATTTTGTACTCATGATTTCAAAATTCATATTTCCCGGTCATTCCCGATACGCCGAAAGTTACTTTTCCCGCACTGCGGTATTTTTTACTTTTCAACAAAAACTAGGGGAATTGTATTTTTTGTAAATTTTTATAATAAACGGGGCTGCGCGCGCTATTGCGCGGTCTATTCTATTCAATTTACTACCATTTTTAGGCCTATTACATTGGCCCATCTCCAAGGGGGCTTTTGGGGTTCCGTTCATCTTCAAAGGGGCCTCTGGGGCTCCGCCCTCTCCAAAGGGAACCTCGGGGATCCGTCCATCTCCACAGAGGCCCTTGGGGCTTCGCCCCTTTCCAAGGGAGCCCTCGGGGATCCGCCCCTCTTCAAGGGGGCCCTAGGGGCTTCGCCCCTCTCTAAAGCGGCCCTCGGGGCTTCGCCCATCTCTAAGGGAACCTTCGAGGCTCCGCTCCTCTCGAAGGGGGCCCTCGTTGCTCCGCCCATTTTCAAGCGGGCCGTTGGGGCTCCGCCCCTCTCCAAGGGGTCCTTCAGGGCCTCGCTCCTCTCCAAGGGGGCCCTCGGGGCTCCGCCCCTCTACAAGGGGGCCCTTGGGCTTCGCCCCTCTCCAAGGCGGCCCTCGGGGCTCCGCCCATCTCTAAGGGAGCCCTCGGGGTTCTGCCCCTCTCCAAGGGGGCCCTCGGGACACACACGTCTGGATCGTTCTCCTTTATTATATAGAAGATTGTCCCTCGTTGGTTTAATTGCGCCTGCAAACACCAGAGGCGCTGTAAACGTCAACAAAAACTAACAGGTGAGTAGGATAGGTATAAAAGTTTAGTGATTTTCCCGAATTCGCACTACATGCAGCACTCCCTTCGGTCGTGTTGCAAACAAAGTGTTCATTCGGGAAAATTACGAACTTGTTAGGTAAATAACTATTACTGTAGAGTAGCGCGTCTTTTATGTAGCAAATACGACAAAAAGTTATTAAGAGAAGTTGTTTAGAATCAACATCTAGGTTCCTATACCAAAGTTCAAAATCCTCTGCCAACTTTGATCTCTCGCATTATCTTTTATGTTTAGGTCCCATATCAAAGAATTTTACTTTTAACAAAGACGGCTATGGAAAAACAAACATTTTTCAAAAAGTTTTTTATTTCATAATAAAAAAAATTGTTAAAAATAAAATTCTTTGATTTGGAAAATAAACATTAAAGAAATATTTGTCATATAAAAAGCACTTTACTTAGAAAATTGTGTAAATCCAAAAAGTGCTATTTTTCGGAATGTAATCTAGATTTCCATGGGATTTTTTATTGTGTGGTAGTTTTAGCTGACTGAACAATCTCAAGGCCAGAAAACTTTTTTTCGTAAAATGTGTCTCTATCTTGACTAGTAAATGCATAATTCGTAATTATTTTTAAAAAAACGTCAAATTTTACTGATAAAGGAAGTCATGTGACAACTTTTGTTTGGCTCATTTGTAATCACTTTGCAACCACCTCTGGTCGTCAGTGTTTGATTTTCCAAGAAATTCTCAATAATTTTTCTTTTCATTTGATGACAGCTTTTTGGCGATCACTTTATTTATTATTTTTTGATAATAATTTTCTTACGTAGTGCACAATGTAGTTTGCAAATTTGAATTCGGCGCCGAGATGGCCTCGCGCCGAGTTGGCTGGCGCCGAGATGGCTCCGCGCCGAGTTGTCCCGGCGCCGAGCTGGCCCGCGCCGAGATGGCGGCGCCGAAGTGGCGGCGCCGAGATGGCGGCGCCGAGTTGTCCGGCTTCGGTTTTGAAAATATGTTTACCAATAAATAGATGAACTTAATTCTGTGTATAAATACAACTAAGTTTGTCTCACCTATCACAAATTGTATTTAAAACCTAAAGCAGAAATGTACATTTAGGTTCTAAATAAATTTTGTAATAGGTGGGACAAACTTAGTTTTATTTATAAATTTGATAATTACGATGGTCTAAATTAGTAAGTTTTAATTGTGTTTCCGTTATTTTAGTGCCAAATGCTTCCCAAGAGGACGAAGCAGCCGAAGTTCGTGAGGAAGATGTGAAAGAACAAACAGAGAATCCGCAACAACAAGAACGTCCAGAGTCGCCGATTTGCATAATATGCAAAGAAAAGCCTCCAACCCATGTGCTGCTTCCGTGCAACCATTTCGGCCTATGTGACGAGTGCAAAGAGACGTTAATAAGATTGGACAACACTCCGCAGCGTCCGGATCCGGAATGGGTTCACATTCTTAACTATGGTGTGTGCCCACTCGATCAAACCCCCATCGACACATTTTTAAGGGTCATGACGACTTAATTGTGATACATGGGGAAGGTTTGGTGTTTTTAATATCTCTCCTGTTAATTGTAAATATTTTAAATAAAATAATGTTCATTTTAATACAATTTGGTTTTTCTTATACTCGTACATCCATTAATAGCAGCAGAATGAGCAACTTCTTAGACATTTTCAGGGAATTGTAAAAACTTCTGTTTCGGGTGCAATTGTAAGTACCAACTTAGTTTTTTGAGTTTTTCAAGTTGCTTCGTAATTAAATAGTTTCAAAAAATTTATTAGAATATACCTAATAAAAAGATTACATTTTTTGTGTAAGTAATTCAATACGTACTACGCAAGACAGAATAAATTGGGACAGTTAGTATGGTCTGTTGTAAATGTGACTGTCTTACTATGTACAGTTGCTAGGCATTTCTAACTTAACCATCAACTTGTTTAGACGTTGGTATGGATCTAAATTATTATCATAAATGTAATTGTTTAAAGCCTCGTTGCAGCTAATCAAATTATGCTAAAATCTTTCTCAAGTGTTGTCCCAGTTTTTTTGTCTTGCATAGTACATTCAGCTTTAAAAATACGAAGAAAACGAAATTAAATTTAAAATCAAAAATAAAAATATTTTTAAAAATTAAAATTAAAAATAAACCTTGTTACGTTAAAATGGCGCTTTCGTTAGATTTGTCGCTTCACTCTGCTTTTTTTGTAACTTCATGGGAAGCGCTCTCCGGATTGTAGCTCTGTGGGTAGATTCAAATTCCGCGCGCTCCTGAGTTAGGAACTTTTGTTCGCTGATAGGGACATGGTTCCGTTCCCCGATAAGTTTTTCGGTTCTTTGGCGAGTTTCCGGGGTTACGAGGGGCTCTCTTTGGCCTTACCTGTTGGAAACTTGGTGCCGTTCGTAGCAGCTACCATCTTCGAAGTCGTTCAAGAGGTTAATTTAGTTATGTTTGGAAAGTAAACGCCCTCGGCGGATTCTCCTCTAGGCGACGTAATTTGGGCGATTATAAGCGCCGCGCCTGTTTTGGCGGATTCTTTTTGATGGTAGCACCTCGTGCACGCCCATACGGGCTTGACGTGCCGAGCCACAATCCACGATTCGGAATTCGGCGGCTGGAAGATTCTTCCTCCGGCGACCTCGTGTAAGGCCACCTTTGGCTAATCAGGGCCCCATCGTCATGCTGGGCTATTAACCGCTGGTGCCGAAAGCAGAGTTTCCGTGAATCTCATGAGAGCACACCTAATACTAGGGACATCCATTAAGCCCCCTTTGTGGGCCATATTGAGCCTATGAATTAAACTGCCCAGGCCACGGATCTACATTTCAACTACATGTACCAGCCAGGCGATAACTTGTACACTAGCCGAAAGTAAGGCCCATGCCAATGTGTGTACGTCCAGGTATTTTTAATGTGTAATTATAAATTATTGAGAGGCTTTTCCTCCGATTGTACCTAGCATCTTCCATAAAATTTAAGTATTACTGGCTGTAGGCCCTATTGGGTCACTTGTCAACTCCACCGAGACATATCTTATAGTAAACTGTGATATTCGAGTAATTGTATGTAGTTTTATTTATTGTTGTTGCGTAACGTTCTTTTGCAGCTATAGTTCTTAACCCTTTATAAGAACTCAGTCTGCGAATCGTCTGTTTAAGCAGTTGAGATGCCTGGTTGATTGTTAGTTTTGCTGGATTCGCTGGCGCCCCTCCCGGTTTCCATTCATTTAATTTACTGCACGCCGTCTTCGACTTGAGCTAGACGTGCCCTCCAGGTATCTGATTTTGCTTGATTTAGTTGAGAAATATACCCAGCGAATTGACGCGTTTAAATTATGATAACAACCTAAAAGGTACAAATTATCCAAAAATAAATTGAAAAGTCTTTATTTCTTAGGCTACCTAATATACAGATGGGGTCAAAATTATAAATAACAGACATGAATAAGAAGTAAAATGCGTGTGAAGCAAACAGATGCATGCATATGCAAACACAGTAACTGTATAATAACAATGAGAAGAAAGCAAAAACGCTTAGCTGTGTTTGCTGACATTTGACATAAAAAATTAATTTTTACAGACTTCAGCCTACTAAAATACGAATTACATATATACATCTTTTTCTTGCACGCGCATTTTACTTCGTATTCACTTCTTCTCATCGCTGTCATAGCGTGTGTCCCAGGGATCATAGAACATCTTGATTTTATAATGGCAATTCAAGCAAACGATCGACTACGGCTATGCCTCTGTTATTAAAGGTAGAATTGGCGAGCCTGCATTTGTTTCATTTTGATATTTTATAAATTTGACAACTTAGGGGCCGGTTGCAGAAAGCAATGTTAAGTCTAGTGTTAGCTAACATCGCGTCAAAGTGAACAAAATCGCATCAAATTTTGTTTACTAATGTATTACTTACCATAAACATTTCAGATTTCATTCGTTTTTGTTCACTTTGACGCGATGTTAGCTAACACCAAACTTAACATTGCTTTCTGCAACCGGACCTAGAAGTGATAAGGCTAACATGATTAATTCAGGACAAGAAATTAAACAATTGTGCACTTGTGCATTTTATATTTAATAACACGGACATAGCCGTAGTCGATCATTCCTTTAAATAACCATAATAGAATCCCTGCGTTCTATGAATCTTGGGACACACGGTACATATAATTATGGCCCCACCTTTATGTTTCAGCCATTATGAAACATTATATACGTACCGATAGGGCCATAATTATACAGTGAAAATTCATGAACTCCGAACACGAGTGAATTAAGACTAATTTACGATTGCCTAAAAATACGCCAAGACCGATGGACAGTCAATCTAACGTACTCTGATATTAATCCACGGATCGTTGCGTTGATTGTTTAAGTAATTATTCAACGCAGACGAGGCATCCACGCCTAGTGTAATTCTTGTTAATTAATTATTATATGACAGATATAATGTATGAGGCACTGTATTATTCTGTGATGAATTCTCAGAGTTGAAAAACAGGATTTTTAGAGATTAACAGTAAAGTGTAAAGTAAAAGGAGGTAGTTCACAAAGTAAAACGCATTCTGAAGAAAGAAATAATTGCTTCCGAACAAGTAAAAGAAGTAGTAAAAGAATAGTAAAAGAAGTGTAAACAAAATTAAAACTATTTTTATCTACGACCACTACTAAAAGTAGGCCTTTTAGCACTAGCTTGTTTCACTAAAAGTGACGTTTTATAATTTAGCGTGTTTAACGAAATCAGCTGTTTACTTTTAGCGCATGTTTGGTATAAAGTGAAGTGAGGTTATAAACTACAATTTTGAACTGGAAGTGAAGTTGTAAAGTTATTCTAGTTACTTCTTGCTTTAGAGGTAAAGTGTATTTGAAATAATTAAAGCGTTATGTAATAAATACAGTCAGATGTGTAGTATTAATAATTACCTTTTATAACTGACTCTGACAGTATTGGTTTCACAAACATTCACCTGCGCGCCAAGGCCCTCTCTTTAGTATGACATAAATTGTAACTGTCATAGATGCAAACTTTTGTTAAATCGATATTTATGGATTAATAACAGTAAATTTAGGGTCGTAGATAAAATATTGTATGCAACTCGTGCTAAAAGTCGTTTATGCACTAGACTACCTTCTTTTACTTTACTGTTAATCTCTAAAAAATCCTGTTTTTCAACTCTGAATTTATCATCTGAATGAATCACAAAATAACACAGTACCTCATACATTCTATCTGTGACAGAATGATTAATTAACAAAAATTACACTAGGCGTGGATGCCTCGTCTGCGTTGAACAATTACTTAAACAATCAACGCAGACGATCCGTGGATTAATATCAGAGTACGTTAGATCGACTTTCCATCGGTCTTGGCGTCTTTTTAGGCAATCGTAAATTCGGCTTGATTTACTCGTGTTCGCAGTTCATGAATTTTCACTGTTTATAATTATGGCCCCATTCGTAATAGTAATTCACGATGCAAGTAACGTTATCAATTCTCGAGTAATGTAGAAAGCAGATAACGTTACGTCCATCGTAACACGGTTTATTTTATCCTAAAATACTAATCTTTTTAAAAAATTGGAAAAATGGTTATTAATGATACTTACAACAGCGAGTGGTGGTATCACTAGTAAAATGAAAACTCAATACTGCATTGTTGGTAGCAGGTCAGGTTATGTTAAATTTGAGATTTCAGATTAAGTTTTGCGTCAGTTTGTGTCAAATAACAAACAAAACCTAACCTACTAACATCGAATTTGACATAGACTGACAATACACTTCAGTGCTGTCAACATGTGATTAAATGCTAATAAAGTATCGTTATGTTATTTTTCTTAACAACACTAGTACGGTTAAATGCATCTTAACGCTACTCATTGCTAAGGAGTTATTGTCAGTAATAATGTATTAAGGGCAAATGCTTTTGCCGGTAAAAATGTTTTACGAAAGTATTTTGTTTTGGCAATGTCACAAGACAAACTAACTTGATCAAATTCCCGAGCCGAAGGCGAGGGAATTTGTCAAAGTTAGTTTGTCGAGGGGCATTGCCAAAAAAACAACAAATCGTGAGTAAAACATTTGCCGAGCAAAATCATGAGCCCAAAATACATTTTGTAGACTATTTCCCAACTATAGGTTCATTTTGACATTTATACTGATGCGCAATGACAGTTTAAATGACGTTTCTTAAATACCACCTTGATTAAAGCAACATACTTGGTGGTTGCCGTGGAGGCAAGTGGCAAAAGAAACTGACAAAATCCCAAGGGAAAATTTAGATTTTTTGCCACTACAAAAACACACGATTGGTTGAATTTTGAAAAAGCATGGCTTTTCATTGGATAATAAGAGATGCGGGAAATAGTCATAATAACATAACAGAATAAAATAAACGCATTTACACATGGCGTGGCGTACCCTTAGAAACAATAGTAACAATCAACTCCTCATGGAAACGGGAATACCACATTGCGCGTTAAAATAAATTCACTGTATAATTATGGCCCCATCCGTATAAAGAATTGTGAGCAAGGCTGAATTTATTTTTGAATTATAGCAAGCTCAAATTTGAGATGTATCAAGTAAGTAACCGATGTCTTATAGTAGTTTTCAAAATTCTGAAATCGGCCCAATTGGTTAAATTTTAAGTTTGAGTAAGTTTTGTGATTGAGAGTCATTAAGAGATATAGTTTAGCCCAAAATTACTTCAATAACTGCCGCAATTTCCTATAATAATCGATTTTGATTAAGGTCCAAAAAATTATAATAAATTGGCAAGGAAAATATCCGCCCAAAAACCATGTATCCATAGACATCAAATTTCGTCTAAATCGGACCAGTTGTTTCGGAGATATCTGAGCAAACGATTTCAAGACTTCAATTGAATTTAAAATTTTAACGAAAATTAATTGTTAATAGGGCAAAGTGGTCATATTAGATATTATTTTCTCTTACAAATAAATCAAGACATTTTAGAGTTCGCACGAATTTATTTTGGACGTTGTGGCAACAGAACTTTGCCACTATTATTCAACACTTTACGTGTGCAATAATCGAGTTCTAACGAAGGGCTTTGGGCGTTGTAGTCCTATTGTGGGCGTTGTGCTTCTATATAAACTTTGGACGAAGTGGTCGATGCGGGCGTTGTGTCCCTAACAAAGATGTGGGCGAAGTGGTCCTGTTGGGCGATGTGGTACATATCAAAAATTGGGCGAAGTGGACTTCCGATTGGGCGATATGGTACTAAAAGACGAGTGGGCGAAGTGGTCTGTGGGCGAAGTGGTATGGACCCGCACTACAGTCCCGAAAACTTGTCACGTAAAATTATAAAAAAAACTAAGTAATATTTTCAGTCTGCGCCTATATAATAATCATCGCAATAACAACCTAAAATAAGTATGTGTTAAAGTAGTAGATACTGTCCCAATAAACAATTACCTAAACCTACAACATTTTACCCTTTGGAAAGCTAAATGTCCAAAAGCTGGATCGGCCCTATTATAATTTTTACAGGCGAAATCAAATCAACTGTCCAAATGAACTATCCAAAAAATTCAACACATTCAAATAAACTACCAAAACAACAAGAACAACTAATAATACAACACTTCCAAACAATCTAATTTAGATCGCTCAGCAAAATAATGGCAAAAAAGCCAAATTGAGCTGGTTCTCGTGCAAAAATCTATAATCCAACACTGAACGGTATGTTCACTTTCCGATTTAAGTAGGTGCGGCATCTCTCTTTCTTTCGGCAAAATGTAATAGAAGAAGACAAAGCTACACCGGACATCGGACCGGTACTGTTATTCATAAATGTTAGAGTCTTCCTGGTATCATTGGGCTCGATACGCAGACCTAGAAAATGGCGACATTTTCCAATTCATTGGATCTTCAGCGTTCAAAAACACGTGGAAAGTTAAATAACTGATTCGATTGGGTATAAACTGTGACACTACGTGCGGACGTCAGCAAATAACTACAGTCGGCCAAATAAAGTTAATAGCATGTTAATACGATTTTCCGCGATAGTACCACCGTACATAAATCATACAAGTAGGGACACTCACTGTCGGTTCCTTTGATGTCAAAATTCCGATTTGGATGACCTTGAACGGCTCCTGGGGGGTACTTTCCGATAGTACTAACAGATGGCACCACTACACACACATCTAGAGTCCCTGTATACAGAGAAAATTCATGAACTGCGAACACGAGTAAATCAAGGCAAATTTACGATTGCCTAAAAAGACGCCAAGACAGTCGATCTAGGGTACTCTGATATTAATTATATTAAGCCAAGGGTGGTTTGCGTTGATTGTTTAAGTAATTGTTCAACGCAGATGTCGTATCCACGCATAGTGTAGGTGCTTTTTATAATTGAATAATTATATCACAGTTAAGTTGTGTGAGATACTGTGTTATTCCGTAATTAAATTCAGGTGATAAATTCAGATTTGAAGAACAGGATTTTTAGAGATTAACAGTAAAGTAAGAAAAGGTAGTTTACAAAATACAACGCATTCTGAAGAAATAAACAATTTAATCTGAACAAACTACATAATAGTAAAAAAGATGCAAATAGAAGTTAAACTATTTGTATTTCAAACAAATTAAAATTAAGTTTTTAAATGATTTCGTGTTCGAGAGCAAGTTTTCTTGCGCTAAATAATATCCAAAGTGATCATAGAAACCTCTTCGCACATTGGCCAACATTCTAGGACTAATCCTTTGAAACAACTCTTCAATTTTTAAACGCAATGATGTTATCCGGAAAACCATAAATTTTCGATTCTATGTAGTCCCATTAGCAGAAATCATTGGGAGAGGGATTTGGAGAGTTAGCTGGCCACAAACTGGTTCCTCCTCCAGTCAACAGCCTATTTGGTAATGTATTGTTCAGAGAGTCTTGAACTGCAACAGTGTTGTGAGTGTGGCAGCCATAGGTTAGGTCAGATAGGGGGTGGCAGCCATGCTGCTACAACCAAAGTTCATTAAATCTCTCATTCGCTATACGTTTAATTTCTGGAATGATTTGCTGCTGTAGTAGTTCAAGGTATTTAGGGCTGGTTAGGGTTCCATCCATAAAAAATAGACCGATCATGTTCTTACCAGGCATTCATATCCAAACATTTAAGTTGTGGGGGTACTGAATCCGGAATTCAAAATACCTATGCAGGTTTTCTCGCAGCTAATAATGGCCAATGGGTTATGGCGACTTTGCACTGGAAAATGTCGACTTATCAGTGAAAACGATTTTCCGGAGGAAGCGTTCGCCATTTCTGTCACAGTTTCACAAAATCCATACATCTGAAATGGTCATCGGGAAGAATTTCGTGTATTTTTGTAGTTCGTAGGATCGATAACAAACTTTTCGTAAATTAATTCTAGTAGTGGAAGCACCTAAATCTATTAGTTCAACAATTTGGTTAAGGGAATAATCTGGATGATCATTAGAAGTAGTACAAACCATTAGTTTTTTCAAATCCCTGTCTTCGTTGGGAACACTAGGCCTTTTATGCTTTTGAGGAGAAACATCAACATTTTCCAAAAATTTGAGGTAACTCTGTACAACATTAATAACGATGGAGAACGTCTATTTTCAAATGTTGTTGTGAAAGAATTTTCAATTTCCCGAAACGTTTGAACCTGATAATAGCATTTTACAATTTGCGCTTTTCCGTTGTCTCATAATTATCTATTTTAAGATAGAAATAATGACAGATATTAACTGTTGACAAAATTCGCGAACTGTCAAAGTCACATTTTCGGCATTAGTAAATTCGTCATATCGTCTGCCGTGTTCGTAGTAAAGAAAATCTCTCTGTATAGGTTACTACACAGGATCTCTAATCACATCATGATTGGTAACAGAGCCAGTAACTAGCTCTGATTGGTAGAACTTTGTGCTGCCATCTGATAGTGAAGCTTAGAAATACCCCCCAAGTTACTGTCCCAGGCACTCAGATTTCAACATTTGGCATGAGTGTCTCTACTTGTTTAATGTATGTAAGGTCACTATATCAATAAGGTAACGCCATTCCATTCCTCGCTTGAGAATGTGAGAAAATTGTGAGATAAGGATAACAAATACAAATTTCCCAAGTGCAATAAGGAAGACACTAGTATTTGGGGATTTTCTTTTTGGTGTAATGGCACTTGTAAAGTGAGGAATCTGTTAGGTTATGTGTTTTTATCCCCAGTTGGAGAAAATTGTGCGACAAGGATAGATATAAAAAATCACTAATGGCGGTACCTTATTGATATAGTGACCTTAAATGTATGTACGCTGATAGTACTTCAACTGATTGACAGTATGTGATTTATCTGGAAATTGTTTTTATGGAGAGTATGTAATCTTTTTAGTCCTCATTATAATAGAGAAAGAAGAATACGAAGTTGTAGAAGATTTGTATCAATTTTTACGAATACAAGGAGCTGACCCTTCGCGATTAGAAAATATGATGTTTCATGAGGTACGGTCATTAATATTGTATTTAGTAAGATAGTTGGAATACTATATTCAAATAAATGATACGGCAAGGCCGCATATACGTTTTTCACTTTATAATATCTTTGATAAATTAATGTAAGAGTTCGGCGCCATAGAAAATTAAGAGAAATATCACCACAGAACTAAAGTACTTGTTACTCCTTCAAAGTAGTAAACGTGAACATAATTTGAAAGAAATCTTTTAAGTGGTTTTCCAGAAAATCAAATTTTTTAGCATTTTTTAAAGAGTATAATGTACTCTTATCCGATTTTTCCCAGGGACTAGTACATTTTATTTGCCTTATAGAGGGTTTTACTTGTAGCAACTCTGGGGAAAATCATAGGAACTTTTTGAAAAAAAAACTATTTTCTATTTTTCCCTTCATTTTAGTGTTAGGAAAAAATGAAAACAATGTCCCGAGATATTCACACCGGAAATTCAAATACCAAATTTGAACAAAATCAGTTTAACCGTTAAAGCGCTAAATGCTATTCAGTGTGTCCAAAATTTATAGAGAAAGTATTGGGATCTTGGAAACTATCCGAGATAGAAAAATGGTTAATTGAAGAAAGCCTATATATGTAGCTAATAGTATGATGTTTGGAAAATGCAAAAGTTCCGGAGATATCCGGGAAAAACCGAAAATTAGTTAAAATGTTTTTGTTTTTTCCTGCCTCCGAATGAAGAGATATTTTAAAACAAATTGTACTTCTCCAATACCACTTTCTCCCCTCCATAAAATGGCATAATCTATTCTGGAATCTGACGTTTCGGATTTGTGGGCCCATCATCAACTCCATTTTCTTAAATGCCGACCCGGGTTTTTTGTCTCGATTTTTAAGACGTCTTAATCTCCCAAAGTCAATTACAATACAGTTTTCACTTAAATGATTATGTCAGGGACTTTCCATAAGAACCTATGTGTTAGAGAAACTTTATCAGACAAAATTTCTCACGTCACACGACATACACATTTTTTTTTATTTTCGACTCTAGAGATCCTAATTCGTTGAAATTTACAAACAAATTGTTTTCGATTTTTTTGACGATTACAATACTTTCTCTATAAACCTACGGTCGAGAGAAAGTAAAATCAATCTGGGAAACGTTTTCATATTGTTGCAGATTACGGCTAAACTACTAAAAGACATGAAAGAAGAGGACCTGAAGGAATTCTTACCAAAATATGCTCACCGAGTCGCCGTGAGAGACTATGTAAGTTTAAAGAATGGGGGCCGACGAAAAGAAAAACTGATACCGAGACTTACAATTTAAATGAGCAAATTTCGTTCAGACGATAACAGTTCGGTTAATCGAAAAACAAAGATGTTGCTATCAGATTTAAAACGTGATCCTAGTTTTCATTAAATAAATAGAAATCGTAAAAGCTGTAAAACTTAAAAAAAAATGGATAGCGATATGAGAAATAAAATTTGCAGTACTGTAGTGAAAAAATTATCCTATTCCCTTCAATAACACGTCTGAATTTTCCTGATACAGGGGCGGCGAGTAGACGGGTGCACAGGGGCGATCGCTCCCGATCACAAATTGTTACGCGTGCAACGCATCCGATGAATTGTAACAGTAAAATAATATCTTTTAAAACTATTTATTTGGAATGGAAGCAGCATGTGCTAACCAGCATCAGCCAGGGCCGCCAGGGGGTGTAATGACCGGACTACCTGTCTTGGTTGAGACCGGAAGCAAATTTCCGTTCTCTATACATACTAGTGACCGGAGTCACGAAATCGTATAGGGAATGGAAATTGCTTCACCGCTACGAACTCTATACGATTTTATGACCTTCTTTTGATTATTTGCTCAATAGATACGGACCAAACATTTGCAAAGAAAAATTTGCTATATTAGTAGGTACATCCAATGTAATAAAAATACAAGGAAGGAAAAAAATGCTATGGGTATTAGTATATCTAATCTAATAAAAAATAAAAATAAAAGAACTGAAAAAATATGCAATGCATGAATTAATTTTACATATGCCATTTGCTATCTGATATGCAACGCGATATCTATAATCCCTTAGAAAACCCGAATATAAATGTGGTTCGTGAAACTGAAAGTCCAGCATCAACCACCGATGAAATTAATACAGAAACAAGTAGAAAAATGACGATTCTACAGAATATCACTGTACGTTAGTGATATTAACAGTTTTAATAAAAAAAATATATTCGATAGATTCCGCAATAGCCTAATTTTAAAACATATTAATATTAACAGAAGAAAGAATCAGAAAAGTTTTACACTTTATTAAGTGTTTCTGTAACAATCGTTTTCACCTATGCGATAATTTTCAAATAGTTTAGCACTGAATATTTTTTTGTTTTAATTTTAGTTACACTCGATAAGCGAAGCTGAACATCAAAACAAAAAAACAACCGCCGTACCGGGAAAGAAATTTAAATATTCAGGTTAGAAATTATTGCAAAATTTCGCTCAACAAAATCACATATAAATGTAGCCTTCGGCTCGTGACATTTTCAATGTGATTTTGTATCGTAAAATTTAAACGCAATAATTTACATGGAAACGGCAAAATATTTATCAAAAATATATCCACTACTTGTGGTATTACCCTTGAATATACTGTTTACAGATATAAGTTCCTTTCGCCGTTTACGAGAAAACCGCATAAAAACATAAACAGATAATATCGCCCTTACACGTTAGTACAGTATTACCAAGACAGCGGCTTCTGTATTATACATATGTAGGTATGATTCTCTATTAAAAATTTAGTTGGAAAGACGAGCTCCGCTACGTTGCCAAATCTTCGGATCTCGTTTCGGTTAAAAACCACGTCGAACCGTCTGTATATACACTCGACTCACAAGCGCACTCTGTGTGGCCTTTTGTGAACTATGGGTGTATAAAATCCGAAAAAATCTCCAAAGCGAGATCCGCCTTAAACATGTAAATAAAGCATTCTATGTTACAGGCGTGAGCATTCGACTTCATATACACGCTAAGCAAGGCGAGATCCGAAAATGGATCTCGGCTTTCAAAAATGATCTCACCTTGGCTAACATTTATCTAAAAATGATCTCACGTTTCCCTTTTATAAATATATAGATATATATATACACATATATTGTCAACAACAGAAATTAACATTGAATAGTTTTAGTGATGCAGTAATTTCAGAAATGTATAAATTTATAAAAATTATTCTTACCATACCTGTAACTTCTTGTACAGCGGAGAGATCGTTCTCTGCTTTACGACGATTACATGCATATGTTAGGTCAACTATGTCACAAAAACGATTGAATGATTTAGCAATATACATGTGCATAAGAATCTAACAGATTAAATAGATAAAGATGATGTAGCCAACGAATTTATAAATCGAGCAGCAGTTCGCAAAAATACGTTTTCATCTAAATAGTTCTTATGTATAGATACATAAGTACCTAGCTATTATATAGGTATAAGTATGTAATATGTGATGCGTATATGTGTATATATTTACACAAATTGTATTGTTTAGTTGTATTGGTTTTGTTGCATTTGTAATAATAATGGATTTATATACTCTTTATTTATTGCTTTAAAAACCTGAACTTTCCGAAATGTGTATAAGGCACCCGATTGAAACTGCAAAACTCGCCGCTGCACGTAACTGCAGGGTTCTGCGCTGTCTCGTTTCGAACTTCGTGAAAGAAAATAGCGCGCGTTGCATTGTAAAGTGTATTTGTGTCGTGTTAAAAAAGGTAATGGGTAAATATACTGAACGCGAAAAAAGGCAAAAATCGTACAATCTCTTCCAAGCGAAAAAGTAGAAGCCGAATAGTCAAAAGATGCCATAAGGAAAGTAAAACTAAGAGTGTAGTGCGGTAAAAAAAACATACGGAAGTAGCTCAAAAATGTATTGTGAATACTGTTCGCTTCGATTTATCTTACAAATCCGCGGGAGAATCGGAACCATATTTGGTTGAATGTGAAATTGCACCTGTAGAAAATGTGTGTCGCCACCAAGTGGTCGAAGAATATTTAACATTGATCATTTGTTTAGACATTTTTTCCTGGGAGTCATTCTTTACTGGACTGTAATATTACAAATATGGAAGTAGTTTCAGAAAGCTGAAAAGGTTTAAACAGCATATTTTTATTAAAATGTAAAATGTGTGGTATTAAAACAGAATTTTCCACGGAACCTGAATCTGATAACCATAGAAACATACATTCAGACGTTGCTCTGGCGACTACTTCAATTGGTATTGGGTATTCGCAATCAGAAGAACTAATGGCAACACTAAATGTACGATTTATGAGTTCCACCACATACGGGAAATATTTAAATAACGTGTCGCAAGTTATTGACACTGTGTGCTTCAAATCAATGGAAAAAGCTGGACAAATGGAAGCTCAACTTGCAAAAGAAGCTGGAGAAGTAAATGATGCAGGTAGACCTTGCATAAAAGTTGTGGCAGATGGTACTTGGTTAAAGCGTTCTTACAATGTAAATTACAACGCATCATCTGGAGTTGGGTATATTATTGGTTTACGGACAAAACTAATTATATTTATTTGAATTAGAAACAAATATTGCCATATGTGCGACAAATGGAAGAATCGAGATGCACCGCAACATAAATGTTTCAAGAACTGGACTGGTTCATCTACAGGTATGGAATCCGACATTATACTAGAAGGGTTTAATAAAAGTCTATAAATGCATGGTGTTATCTACATTCAGCTAATTGGTGATGGGGACAGTAGCGTGCCTAAGAAATTGTTGCAATATAAACCATACGGTACCTTGCTTTTGGAAAAAATAGAGTGTAAAAATCATTTATTGAGAAATTATTGCACTAAACTTCGAGAAATTAGCGCGAACAGGAAAAGCAATTCCAAAAATATATCGGTCAGTTCTCTTCTGCGAAAAGCTCTTTTTAATAGAATACGAAGACTTAGGACCGCAGTAACAAAAGCTTCGCACTATAGAATGTCGGAATTAGGAAAACGTTTTCAACAAAGGTCTGGCTTGCTGGCTTCTGATGTATTAAATAATGCTTCACATGTTTTCGGGGAGCATAAGAAATGTGTGGAAATTAATTACTTTCAATGTAATCCGGGCATCAACGAAGAAAACTTTTTGCCCTCAATGAAAGAATGCGGTCTATATCAAGATATTGAAATCTTCATAAATAGGTTAGTTAAACACAGAACAAGTTTACTGAAAAACTTGGACAACAATACAGTCGAACAGTATAATTTAATTGTAAGCAAATTTGTGGGAGGAAAGAGAATAGATTTTTCTAAAAATCAACACTACCAAACTCGCTGTAGAGCCGCCGCAGTTTCTTACAATGCGAAATGAGACTATCATAGAATAATGCATAAAGCACTGGCTGAGAAAAGTCCTGAAAGTTACAAAAAGAAATATATTCAGAAAGTTAGGCCCCGCCGCGAAAATTACGTCAAAGGAAAATTATTATTTGGTGATGAGGTACCTCCACGAAAAAAAACGAACAGTTCAATTACCTGATAGCGATTATGGACTTTAGTTGATAGGTTTCGCCCAAGAAGATCAAACCCAGATGTTTACAAGCAGAAGAAAGCAGAATTCTTAACAAAATTGTGTAAAAATCCAGAACTTTTAAAATTAGAACTGGAAACGAGAGGCCAAAACTCTAACCACAAATGAAAGCAAGAACGATCCATCCGACTAACGGCGTCAGTTTTTGAAGACATCTGCAAAATGACTCCAACGACACGCCGAGTTACAAAAGTAAAATATTTACTTTATTCCAAATCTTGTCGGAATGAGCACACACGGTATGGTACCGAACATGAGCCGTTTGCTATAAAACAAGTGGAAAAATATTTTTCAGTAAGCGTGTCAGGATGTGGCCTATTTGTTTATCCATAGTATTGCTTTCTCGGAGCTAGGCCAACGGACTAATAGACGATGAAGTAATTATCGAAATAAAATGTCCATCAGTTGCATCTCAACTACATCCCATTGAAGCAATAGAACAAGGAAAAATTACATTTGCAACATACGATGCAGAAAACGGATTAGCATTAAAACTCGGCGCCTGGTGGTACGGATATCATGGAAAAAAGTTGGTCCCGGCGGTCATACAACATCATGACAGTCGTTAGTGGGGTTGGAAGTCCTCATAACTGCACAGCGACGCCTATAATTGGCCTAACGGCTGTTGGCTGAGTGCGAATTAAATAAATAAATAAATAATAACTTCTACCAAATTCAAGGGCAGCTGGAAATTTGTACAAAACTACATGTCTATTTGTCATATGGACACCGAAAGGAATGCTTACACAAAAACTGTATAGGGAGCCAAAATTTTGGAGACAAAAAATGATTCCGGAAATAATTGATCCAAGGCATATGCGAGGATTAGAAATTTGAGATTAATTTTTTATTGGAAGCAACTGTATTTTAGTGTAATCTTTAATTTATATTATACAACTGAAGACTGGGTGGGCGCGCGAAAGAGGTGAGGTAGGGCATAGAAACCTGAGAAGAATGAAGATGTTCAACCCCGCGTCCAGATAGTGTACACATGGAGAAGGCCTACCTAGATCAAGCTCCCACCTCACGAATATGGGCAATCGGGAGAACGTGCTGACATTGCACCATGGTAGCACATGAAGCAAACCATTCCTTTTCAGAGTTTTTATTTAAGGCGCTTTCTAAAAAACAGTTTCTTTTCAGCACTTATTTTTCTTTTCAGGCCTTTTTTCCTTTTTCCTTTCCGGCCACCTACACCTAGGCATGACTAGGGTGCCTTGATGTCAATTTGACGTATTTGAAAATACGTCAAATTGACATCAATGCATCCTAGACATGTCTAGGCAAGGCACAGCACGGAAGGCCAACATATAACATAAGTAGGTTAGCAATGTATAATGTTTAGGTACCTAGTTAAGAGTTAGATATAAATTAGATGTAAGACAATACAAGATGCACGTTCATAGCACAGAGGACAAGTCATCTCTGGTAGGCGTTTCTTCTTTGGTGAAATTTCAGGGGTAAAATCTAAGGTACCCTGACTTTTAACCTTTTGCTAGCTATGCTAGCAGTCGATAACTGGATCGCCCAACCCACGTACTAACCTACTATACGACATCTGTAAAGTTAGGACAATAAAGATTGATAGGGCTAACAAGGTTTTCCAAAGTCTTTTGGTCATTTTCTCTGGTCATGGATGGCTGTTCGATTCAGGACAGGAGTATGTGGTGGGACCATCCTCCCCTTTTTTTAGGTATAATAAGAACTTAGTATCTAGTAGTTACACAACATACAGCAAGCGCTCGATAACGTAAACACCGGATAATAAAAACATCGCGCTAATGTAAACACAAAATTCATACTATAATAGCAGCTTATTTTTCTTGTCATTAAAAAGGTGTATTACTTATCGCTGCCATATTATGTTTAGTTTTTTATTGTGTTACTACACGTTTCTTTCTTGCTGTAATAATTTTTAATTTAATATTAATTATTTATATAGAAAAAAATATTTTAAAACATGTATCATTATTATTATTATTAAAATTATAGGATTATTATTATTTATTGTTTTTTCCTGTTGTTGCTGGGAAGTTGTAAACTTTACGGGTCAAAAACTCAAAACCAAGACATGTTAAATTCTATTAGCTAAACGATGTTCTGACTATTTGACTAGTTTTTAGCACTATTGTTTTCTGTATAATTTTCTGATGTTATTCCTGTGACTAATATAATAAGTGGTATGATTGTTACGATCTCTTGCCTCTCGAATTATTTAACTGCTATTGATAATGGAGTGTATTTTTCTGTTTTATTATTATTGTATTGTTATTTCAAACCTTGATTATTTACCATTATGTTTCGCCAAACTTTATAAATATTTTATCATGATTGATCTGCAGAGGAAGTGAAAACGTTGAAATAAACGTATGGTGTTTAATTCTACTTAATGACTTCAACTTCAAAAAACGTAAATAATATTGTTGAAACCTTACAATACTAATATTTAGTGGTCAGTTCCGCTTATTTCAGTTACTACTTAGTTTACGTTTCCTAAAAATATAGAAACCGCATTACTATACATTGGTGGTATAAAATGTGAACATAGCATAGACAGTCAAATGAGCTAGAATAGTGTTTATGGGCGTTGTAAAACCTAAACTCGAGATTACCGTCGGCGTTGCCAAACCTAAAATCGATGAAATTAATCACCGACTGTCAACGTACTTCTTCGTTTATCGGACGGTGCATATCCGCTTGCAATGTATTTGGAGCGTATTCCCGAACTTAGTTCTAAATAGCATTAGGACCACTGCGGGTTGAGCCATGGGGTGGTGGCGGAGGTATGCGTGGTAGAATTTCTGACCTGGATAGCGTTCGCTCTTAAGTAAACAAGATTCTGGAAAGCTCATGAACTATACCGGAAGGGCCGAGGTCGTAAATTAAACTCGCAGGCAAAAAAAAACGCATGTGGGTCACGGAAGCTAAGAAAAACGGTTATTTAGGTATGCATAAATATCTCAAATTAATTGGAGCAGTAGCGCTGAAGCGCGGTTTAAAAAACGCCCAAAATCCCAAAAATATTCTAACCCTGGGGACTACAAGGGCCCAGAGGGCGACGGGAAATATCAAACTAAACCAGTCATGTTTGATATCAAAATGCTTGTTTATTTGTCAGCAAGCCAGTCATTTGAATTTTGCACTATTTTCATAATTATAACACTAACGTCACTAACTTATCCTATAATGATCGTTTTAATATCTTAAATAATGTCCATCTATGTATGTAATTTTAAAATGTCCAGGTACACAAAATTAGAGTAGAAATTAACTCTTGGGGGCGAAATGGTCGGGGGCGAATCGGCACCGGAGGCGAAACGGGCTAAACGGTTGGGGTTAAACGAAAGGGGCGAAACGTCCCCATCCCATCAGATCCACCCTAATGCAACTAAAAAATGGTGATTGTCTTTCCGATGCTCAGAATATAATCACCGGCAACAATATATTTTCGACAGCGGGATATCATTTTATATTCAAAATTGAGGAGATACCAAATATTATACAGGGTCAGTAACTGAATTGATATTTTTATAAGTACATCCACTCTATAATAAAATCCTATGTTGGTCTGTGTGTAAGTTCGGATGTCCGCCGTTTTTTCATTTTGACTGGACGTCCAGGGAAGAGCCCCGAAAGCCCACATGGAGAGGGGCGCAGTCCCGGGGGCCCCTTTGGAGAGGGGCGCAGCCCCGGGGGCCCCTTTGGAGAGGGGCGCAGCCCCGAGGGCCCCCTTGGAGAGAGGCGGAGCCCCGAGAGCCCACTTGGAGAGGGGCGCAGGCCCGGGGGCCCCGTTGGAGAGGGGCACAGCCCCGGGGGCCCCCTTGGGAAGGGGCACAGCCCCGGGGGCCTTCCTGGAGTGGGGCGAAGCTCTGAGGGCCCCTTTGGAGAGGAGCGCAGCCCCGAAAGCCCACATGGAGAGGGGCGCAGTCCCGGGGGCCCCTTTGGAGAGGGGCGCAGCCCCGAGGGCCCCCTTGGAGAGAGGCGGAGCCCCGAGAGCCCACTTGGAGAGGGGCGCAGGCCCGGGGGCCCCGTTGGAGAGGGGCACAGCTCCGGGGGCCCCCTTGGGAAGGGGCACAGCCCCGGGGGCCTTCCTGGAGTGGGGCGAAGCTCTGAGGGCCCCTTTGGAGAGGAGCGCAGCCCCGAAAGCCCACATGGAGAGGGGCGCAGTCCCGGGGGCCCCTTTGGAGAGGGGCGCAGCCCCGGGGGCCCCTTTGGAGAGGGGCGCAGCCCCGAGGGCCCCCTTGGAGAGAGGCGGAGCCCCGAGAGCCCACTTGGAGAGGGGCGCAGGCCCGGGGGCCCCGTTGGAGAGGGGCACAGCCCCGGGGGCCCCCTTGGGAAGGGGCACAGCCCCGGGGGCCTTCCTGGAGTGGGGCGAAGCTCTGAGGGCCCCTTTGGAGAGGAGCGCAGCCCCGAAAGCCCACATGGAGAGGGGCGCAGTCCCGGGGGCCCCTTTGGAGAGGGGCGCAGCCCCGAGGGCCCCCTTGGAGAGAGGCGGAGCCCCGAGAGCCCACTTGGAGAGGGGCGCAGGCCCGGGGGCCCCGTTGGAGAGGGGCACAGCCCCGGGGGCCCCCTTGGGAAGGGGCACAGCCCCGGGGGCCTTCCTGGAGTGGGGCGAAGCTCTGAGGGCCCCTTTGGAGAGGAGCGCAGCCCCGAAAGCCCACATGGAGAGGGGCGCAGTCCCGGGGGCCCCTTTGGAGACCGCGCAATAGCGCGCGCAGCCCCGTTTGAAAAAACGTTATAAAACTTTCAAAACTTCCTATCTCTAGGAACATTACTCGTTTTCACATTGCTTTTCTACATTTAGCTCTCCTGTCAAAACTGTCAACTGTCGTAAACGCCCTCTGCGGTTAAATAACTAAACTGTAACTGTAAATCTGTAAACGTCAGATCAATGATTCAATCGTGTTGTTATTACAGCGAGTATAGAAAGCGCCACTCCAGTCGATAAATAGTAGGTACTAAATTTTCAAGTTTTTAGTTTAAAAGAAAAAGTAACAAAAATGATACTTATAGTAACAAAGTAACCAACTAAATGGAAAAGTATCAATTTTGTTACAAAAGTAACAACTTTCACAACCCTGCACAGACCGCGTCTTCGAGCTCAACACCCGAATTCGACCGTAAATTGTGTCTTTGGCCCGGAATCGATCCCATGACGTCCAGATTTCCAGACAAAATACTCCACCACTGCGCCATTCTGCAGAATCCATTCTAGACAGACCAGTCTAGACAGTTGACACGTTGCAGCCGATTGTTCTCGAACCTTCCACCGTTCTAGACAGCTCGAGCAGACGCGCCCGCTGATTCGAGCGATCATTCGCAGCAGAGAACGGTCGGGTCTTCTCGGTCCGTTTCGACGCAATTCAAACAAAGATGGACGACGACATAACAATTGAGAACGTAGTGCAGAGAGAGGGAGATGGAAATGAGATGTTGCCGGAGTTTCACTTCGAGGTGCCGTTGGAGAGAGAGAGTTTTGAGAGAGCAGCCCCGTCTGCGGTAGGAGAGAGAGGTTTTCTGGATAATAGCGTGATTTATCACTACATTAAACAGATTTTTTACAACACCAACCCCATGACCAACCAAAAAGTGACGATTGACTAATCCTACTAACCTAATCTTGCTGATGTACTACCTAATGGACGTTTTCCAGCCAAGATGTAATTAATCCACTAACCCCACTAACCTAACTAATCGTAACTAATTCACTAACCCCAGAGAGAGGGAGATGGAAATGAGATGTTGCCGGAGTTTCACTTCGAGGTGCCGTTGGAGAGAGCGCAATTTGCGCGCGAAGCGTCGTTTATACATTTAAAATAAAAATATATAAGTAACATCAAGGATTGCCTCAATGTATGGTTGCTAAGACCTTGCTTGTATTTGCATGGTTACTATGGGATTGAGGGAGAAACAATTTGCAAAATTCCTTGGGAGTTATGAGTAGCTTTTCATATTTTGTATCTATGACGAAAATAAACAATATCATGTTGCAAGTAAATAAACATGTTTTCTCGATTACATCTTTTTATTTCTTGGCGGTATAGCTCAAAATGTATTTGTTGGAGAAAGACGATATTTTACATGTCTACCTGGCTCGAAACCGAATATAGTTTCGGTCAAACATATACACGGTCAGCACCTTCTGAATGAAAATATTGTCTATTTTTGCTTTAACTCACTAATATACCAAAGTAATAATTGGCATATAGTTCAGGTTTTTACCCTTGACGAGATGGGATCCAACAAATGCAGAGAGAACATCGTAAAAAAGAGAGAAGTGTGCAGCGATCGTCGCAGACCGCAGTAAGCGCGATCAATGCTCCGTCGCACTTGTGAGGGAAGTTCCGTATAAAGCTCTATTATTTAATACTAGAGTTTTAACTATTTTCCTTGATATGTTTAAGCGGCTGGCTTATTATAAGAGTTATCTGATAATGAATGTAGAAGGCTAGTGTAACAACTTTCAAGTAGAAGAAATAGATTGGAAATTTCCAACTCGATTCGAGCCAATCGATTATTGTTCATTCTACCGGGTGGCCATAAATATCTGAGATTCCGGTAGCCATGGAAATGGCTACTTATAAATGTTGGTTAGCATTATATTTCAATTACGATAAGTATTGGTACAGCTGCGGAAATAAAAAGCGGGACACAAAATTTTTGCCGAAGTTAAATTGTCTGAATAAATTCATTTTCGATGCTATCCCAAGCTTCTTGTACTGCATTAACCTGTTCGTCTTTGTTCATTGACACATGATAGAAAGCATTTCATAAAAAAATCAGGAAGGCAACATTACAAAGTTCAAATAGTACAAAATTACGCTACAGAACTTGTCCCGGTTTATGTTTCCGCAGCTGTACCTATGTAATGTAATAAAATGCAATAAGAGGAGGGGAATGTGCCCTGGATTCTGCAGTTTAGCCTACGACTCAATTATAAAAATCTCCTTTTCTAACTCCATTACTTATTGCAATCTGAAAGAATTTTTGACAGATAGGAATTTTAGTTGTGATGACATTAATGACATTTAGTTTAGTTGGATTCATCACTTTAATAAAGCGGTGTTGATTCCAAAGGTAATGTGATATCAGATATTTATGGCCACCCGGTACAAAGATGTTAGTTCCAGCACCCTTTTCCCTGTGAGACCGACAGAAACACGATGCTCTATACAGGTGTTGTTTCTATTAATTCGATCTCTTTTTTTATGGCAATCGATCGGAGCACCTTCATTTTAGTTGTTCTGAGTAGTTTCTTAGTTTTGATGCTGTCGATTCGTGCTTCAATTCAGTAAATTATTATTATTGGTCGTATGCAGGTTTTGTAGATGCGTACCTTGCTTTCAATATTGAGAAAATCGTTGGGCGATATTATCAGCAAAGTTTGCTAGTGGAACTAGAAAATACTAAACTTGCACAAATGCATGCCAACACACCTGCAAATAAGAGAGGCAAAAAGACATCGCGACCCAGTTAGCAGGCCCGAAAACGAATCGATAATTAGGAAAAATTGAGCGTTGCTAGCGAATACGAGTTCAATTACTTCGAAATGTTAATAGCCAAAAACACAAGACGGCGTCAGCCAGAATAGCACGCGATTAACTGGAAAAATAATAAAGAATTGCTTTTTGGCCGTAACAGTGATTAATGTAACTAATATTATGTATGTTGTTCTTAAACTTTTCGGGGATGAGCAATTCTACGTCAGTAGAATACCGTGTTTCGTGTAGAATATTAGTATCTTCAGAATTAGAAATTAACTTTAAACATGCCATTAATTTATATTAAAAAGTGAGTATTGTTTATTGCGTAAAACATTACTTTACAAAATTGTTAAATATAGTAAAAAATCACAATTTAAGTTACATACAAACATAAAAAATACTATTTATAATTCTCTCCAGTCTTCTGCTACTTTCCTATCAAGCCATTTAGGGCTTCATATTGTTTAGTATCCAGTCCATATAATATTCTATTCTCGTATAAACTCCCGGAAATCCTTCCAGCCCACAAAATTTAGGGCCAAAGGATACAATTCCATGTTGGACAAACCTGGCATCGTTGTTGAAATTATCTACTTTTTGCAAAGGACCACCACTGTCCCCACCGCAGGAATCCTTTCTATTTTTACCACCTGCACAAATCTGGCGGTGGTTTATTTTTGCAGGAGATTTTTCATACGCCTTTTTACAGTTTTCTTCCGTTATCACTGGAACATCTACTTTCAGCAGATCTGCGCTTCGTCGTCCTAGTAGAATACATAGTTTTGCTTTATTCCATACTCAACTTCCTTAACAATTAATTACCTGACTCTGTGGCTCCCCATCCTGTTACTATCAGCATGGTATTGGATAAGTTTTGGTTCCTTGCTGAAGCTACAACTGGAAGGCAAATGGGCTTTGCATTTTCTGAAATTCATAAACGTGAGATTAGAAGATTTTATGTCTAATATGCATTATGCCTTTACATCAACTTTGTTTTTTCTTATGGGTGATATTTGAATTTCACATAATTGGAAAAAACATGCTCTTTTGTTTCAAAACTACATGGAGTATAACCTGTTCAAATAATTTTTGTTGGGGAAGAAGTTATTCTTGATAAGTAATAGTTAAATATAAGTACTACTAAGATACAAATAGAAGGAAGCATAAGAAATTAAAAACCTACGCTATAGCTGATTATTACAAACAACTGTCACATGACTGATATCATGTTATAGTACAAATTTTGCATTTGCTTTTTAGTTCTATGACATGTTTCAAAAATGATTGATTGGCAATTGACTTGTCTTTGTTATTTTCCATTTGTGGCTTGGTAGTATTTCAACATTATAATTATCTTGTCCTTTGGTGGGATATTTTCTATCTAATTGTCTCAATAAATCGTGTTTTGGGGCAGATTACTCTACATATACTTTTGCTTCTTATATAAAGTTTATTATGAGAACTGAATCTTTTTTACTAATTCCCCCATTCTTTCCTATCGCCCGTCTCTATGATTAAATTATTGCTGTCAGCTGTAATTTGATAATTTTTTAGATGTATCCCTGAGACTTCTTTTATCAGTTCACAGTTCATTCTTTTTGTGAATTCTGTATTATTTACATTTTATATGTTTTAGTATGCTCCTTAGAAATTTCCTTTCATTCTATTGATTTTAAGTACATCGTCTTTGCTGCATATTATAATAAATTATAATTAATTGAAAAACACTTTCGTATTAACAAAAATAATATGAAAAATATATAAAAGATACATTTTTGGAATTCCGTATCAACCCTATATATGTTATAAACAGAGATATAATGAGTAATTTAGCGATGTCAGAAATGTTAATAGGAAGGTATAGTTGAAACTACTATAGAAAGTTACTGATAGCAAAGTCATTACTCATTCTGACTAAAATAACAAGTGAATTGGAAATTTTAGCTGCATATAGAGTTAAGTAACCTTTGTTTATAAATATTTAGTTTTAGTCGCATTTGAAGAAAACAGAAGACATTGTCCAAGTTAGATGCTGTCTTCTAAAGACTAAACCCGTTGTAAATGATACGGATGTACTAAATTTGTTTGCAAAATGCTCTTTGAGTAGATACGATATTTACTATGAACTGCAATATTAGGATTTATATAAAGTCATGCTTTTCTTAGTTATTTTAAACGTGACAGAGTTACTATTAAATTTAAATGGGAGGTGAAAATATGTATCAATTTATTTCACAAAAAACTCACTAGGACACAATCATTTCATCAAAACAAGTGCCATAGCAACATTCGGCTGATCACTCAGATTGTACCATAATCACAACAGTTCTCAAACGTTGATGGAATCTTGTAGTTTTTCACTAACATGCATTTTTCAGCATGGTTAAATTTTGTTTCAGAATTATGAAGCAATTCTTTCGGTCATGTGCAGAGAATGTGCAACAATCTCAAAGCAAGCCATCTCTGCTTGGCAGAACACTCTGGGTCACTGATAATGTTACACAAAGCTATTCAGCGAAACCTGTCTACAAACTAGTGAACGAACAACGGAGTATTGCAAAATATAAATTTTGTGTTTATTTTGATATTACTAGGTTAGCAAGTGTTTGTTAATAGTTCTTTTGAGCTATGTGCAATTTTGTATATAAAATTAGTAGACCTTAATTAATAAATCAGTATTAATCTTTACAAGTATACTCATTCACAATCTACAAGGGCATACTTTCCAAGCCATAATTACTTGGTTTCTGGGGATGGGAACCGGCGATGTTCTCCTATTGTTGAAGTAACATAAAAATACTGAAGTTGTTGGTTGCTTTTGATCCAAGTACTACGTTTTTAAAATTTCCATTATACTATTTAAAACACCTTGCTAAATACATTATCATAAATTAACATAAACAAGTAGGAAGATGCTTACCAACTTGGAAGTCAATCGGTGCATTTAGTCGTATCAATCCAATGTCATTAATTAATATTGTGGAATTGTAATTGGGATGTGGAATGCTTTCCTCAATTCCAATATCTTGAACAGGTGGAGCACAGAATTGCGTGCCCAATGAATTTCGCTCGCAATCTTCCACCGAAGAAATGTTATATTCCCCGACACGAACGCTAACACTGCAACGAAGTGCTAATGATAATCACATGCCTAGTTAAGTTGAAGCTATACTTACAGCTTAAGGGTGGTTAGCTGTGAGATGCAATGGGCAGCTGTCAAAATGTATCGATTGTTAATGATCGACCCTCCGCACCGGAAATCATTACCATTTCCTGAAAAGACCTTGTTAAGTACTTTTTTGCGATGGTTATAAGTCTGATATTTACCAGTCTGGTAAGACAGCAGTGCCATCCAGGGAAATTCGTAAAGGACAGTTTTATTACCACCGATGATTCGATCACCAGTGGGTAATATCCCGCAGTCGCTAGGTAACAAGTTGAGGTTTCTGTGTCGACTAATATCAGGGGGAGATGTATTTCCAGCATTTCCGATTTGAATCTGACCATCTGATGGGCAACACACTTTTACGTTGTCGCCTTCGTAGCCGCATGTGTAGCTGCGTAAAATCTCCACTGCGCTTGGAGGTAGTGATGGGTGTTCGAGGATGAAATCTAGCATAGGCTTACAGTTTCGGACTGCCACACATGTGCCAACTCCTCTTCGTGGAGTTCTGCATCCTTCGTCATCTACAAGCCATTCTGTAAAAAAAGACCGTTATTAGCTTTGCTAGAGGTTTCTTATCTCAGGTTATTAAAGTTGAGATTATATTGTGATATAGTAAAGTTAGATCATCTTTTAATAAAAACTTTATCTGTTATTTTGCATATGTGGGAACTACGGATTCCCCCATTTCCTACTGTGAATCACTTATTTTTCACTTATAAACAAAACATTTATTGAGTAGATGGCCATGTCGTGGTCGTTGTAAAATTAATAGTTTTCGTATGAGTGATTTACAAATAGCCGAATAAACATAGTACTTTGTAGTAAACATGTAGTTTTTACTATATTCTAATTTCTGTTTTTCCTATAAATATCGCCATAAATACTTCCATACTTGAATTGTCTTTGCAATGGAGTAAAACTAATTTTTTAAGAGAAGTATTTTTCTATGCTGAGATTTCTCTGTTGGCACTTTCTTAAATTTTAGTCAAAAGTTCTAATGCGATTTTTCCTTTGCTTGAAAAATGTACAATAAATAGGAAAGTTAGATCAATTCGACTTTCCACTACTATAAGGTGGATTAAAAAACTTAATTAGATATAAGAGAAATTTAAACAAAACGTCTTTTAAAGTGTTACCTACGTTTTAATGTGCAATGGTAACTGTCATTTGCTCTAAATTGTTAATTATTATATATTTTATAATAAATTAAACGAGTACATACAGAATTCTGAACGTCACATTATGGGAACGCACTGCATTCAATGACAAACAAAATTCTCGTTACAATAGTAGATAAATATCTTAGGCAAATTAAAATGTATTTACATTTCACATCGAATTAAAAACATTTAGAAAGACTACTTACTGGCTGAAAACCGAGTAAATATTACAAATAAATCGAAAATACCTCTAATGGCTGTGAATTAAAATGAGTTTTGAGAATTTAGCAATTATTGTGTCATAAACTATATAAAGCAAAGGTACAGGCTTAAATTTTAAACAAGTTAAACCAATATGGTACAACTTAAAATGTTACAAACATTTTCCAAAAATATCCGTTCACCAAAAAACCGCATTTTGTTCTTACACAAGAATTGTTTTACCCTAGAGTAAGGTTTTGCATGGTATATTCGCCAATCATCCAAATTACATTCGGTAGTTGCAAAAGGTAAAAGATCTGTAAATGGCTTTACTTGGAGCTTCCCTCGCAAGTGAAACTTGCAAAATTAAAAATTTTGAAAAATTAAAGGAAATGAGGGTAAAAATATCTTAATGTACTTAATAATTCTGATGCAATAGAACAGAACACTTCGCGATGTGAATTATATCAATGTGCAAAAAAAAACAATGCAGGCGGTGTGATTAGAACTTAACGATTTCAGCGGCTGGGAGAACGATTTCAACGCTCGACAGGCCGGGCGCAACCCTCCCCCTAGTTCCGTTTGGCTACGAAAGAACTCTTCAGTGCTCGTGGCCAGGTTATATACGACGCGCTAATCGTTGAACATTTTTGTCTCTTTTTCAGCATTTGCCCTATATCTGTTGGGTCTCATTTTCGTTAAGGGTAAAGCCTGAGCGCTGTACACATTATTAATTTTATCTATTTCTCAGTTAAAGAAAATTAGACAACATTTTTAAAATGTACTCCGCACTCGGTAGATATGTGACCAAAAGTTAATTCGGTTTCGAGCCAGATAGACATATAATCCTAATGGAAAATGTCGTCTTTTTCCAAGAAATAGTGTTTGAGCTATACCGCCAACAGATGGCCGGACGGATGAACCAACAGACAGACAGACAGGCAGATGAAATTGAGAAAACAAGTTTTTCGTCATCTATGGACCCTGACAGGTGAAGATCTGTAGAAATATCAGAAGATGATTTTTTCACGATTACAATACTTCCTTCGTCTTTTACACGAGAGAAGTCAAAATTAAATATAAAGAAGACAAAATCATAGGCACAACAAAAGGTAGGAGATAAACCTTCTGTAAAACGGAGGCAGGCCTTTAGCCCTGTGTGTTAATTAGTCCGAACGATGCGGTTTTCAGGAATTTGAAGTTTTCAAAAAATTTTAATTGACAGCAGTTTACAACTGTACATTCTGTTTGTAAAGATCTATTTAACGACCTCTGGAAATTAATAATATCTACATTCATTTATTAGTAAAGAATTACTGTACTTGCAACTTTAAATAATAGCAGAATCTAACACGTTCGATAGAAAGATGTACGATAGTCTAGAGACGCTATACTTTAGTTGGTTTGCTTAATATTTTCCTTAAAAACATCTAATATCTTGCATCAAAAGTGTATTTAAAAATAAATCTCTTATAACAAGTTTTAATAGAATATTTGGAAATTAGTATATTACCCAACAAGTTTAGAAAAGTGATGTTTTTGTGAAAAGTTTGACTGGTTTGGGTAGGAGTGTTAGCGAGTACTGAAACGGCCATACGGGTTCAGTAAAACCACTTTTCTAACGTGTTGCGTATACTATTTTATCGCATTTCATAAGAAATGTGAAATATTAAATTTTTATATAAAAATGACTCTAAATGTCAAAACATAACCAAGCAGAACTCATTTCTATGTTCTAAAGCACAATAATCAGCTCCAGTTGATGTTATGCGTTTGGCAGTACTGAAGTGTGTTATTGGTGACGCTGTAAGTCTATGTCCAATTCGCAGTTAGAAGTTTAGGTTATGCATCAGTTTTGACACAGACTGATGCAAAACCTAACCTGCAGACCTCGATTTTGACATAGACTTACAGTGCCACCAACAATACACTTCAGTACTGTCAAACGTAAAACGAATCGCCGTTGCTATGCAGAAAAGTGTTGCTAATGTAAAAAAGTACCACATTTCTAAACGCTTTTGAATGTAGAAATGCAGTGAAATGAAATGCGATAATAGTATATTACACAACAAGTTTAGAAAAGTAAAGTTTTACTAAACGAATATTGCTTAATTGAGTACGAGCGAGTAACTTAAAAAGCTATATAAGTTTAGTAAAACTGCTTTTCTTACGAAGTGTGTATACTATTTTTTCGCATTTTGTATTAATGTTTATAAACAAACATTTATATAAAAGCATTATACCACATGTTCATTAAAAAAGACGCCTGTGGGAATTCAAACGTATGAATAATATGTTGGTGGCACTGTAAGTCTATGTCAAATTTGAGATTAGCAGGTTTTTCGTCAGTTTTGACTCAGACTGGCGCAAAACTTAGCCTACTAACATCGAATTTGACAGTGACATTACCATATAGTAAAGTGACATTTCTATATGGCAAAGTGCCACTTTAATAATCGATTTCGAATTTAGTAAAATAGCATATTATTATACAAAATGTGAAAAATACCATTTTTGCATTATTAAAGAACAATTTATCTAATGAAAAACTTGTATAAAATAAAACTTTGAAAACTCATATGGATTTATATGTTACATTAATAAATTTACACGTATAATATCCCAAGTGCATTGATTCTTCTCGGTTTTTACAGTGCGTTCCGGGAATGGTACTAAAGTAAAATTTACAGAAAGAATTCAAGCACTAGTGTATATTCGGTAAGAAAATTGTTCCGATACCAAACTACAACCTCTTCTTCTATAAATCATATAAATAATAAAAATTCTTCACAAGCAACAACAATTACACGTAATTTCATATTCAATTAGTGTGTATAGTCACTAATTCAATAAAATATACTATTACAAATTGTCACCTATTACTTTTATATGTTGACTATATACAGGGTGTTACAGAAATATGTGATTTACTTTGAAACACTCGTTAAATAGAACAACCATTTCTCTAAAAGGCCTATTTTTAACCATATTTTCCTTTCCCCATAATTTGACTAGTCATTCGTATCCTTCATTCGTTTTTAATTCTATATGAAATGATTATGTTTACATCTGGTTTTGTTAACAAAACTGTAGTTATGATGCATGGAAACGAAAGTCAGAGCAAGCAAAAAGTTCATTGATAAGAAAGTTTTTATTACATCATGTGAATATAAACGGCCGAATAAAGCTACTTAGTGGGGGTATAGCTATTTCAACAGAAAAGATTTTTTTAACTTAGGAGACGTGTTTCGAAAAGCTGCTACATACGCTATGTATTCTATTTGGTGAGTTTTATAACCGGTAACGTCGTGTATATATAACAAAAAAAAATCCAAGACTTTCTATTAATTATTGTCTATAGTGTTCTACGATTTTCGATAAATTAAGTGCACCTATAATAATTGCGTTAATTGATATACTACATCATTTAGTTGTTACTGTAGTTATAAAGCAGTGCATAAAATAAAGTAAGCCTAAGTAAGTGAAGGAATTGCAAGAGCGTTGGTTCAAGCAAGTGTCAGGAAAGCCCCGAACTCTTAATATAACATTTTAAGAAAAAATATAGGCAGTTGCGAATTTTATAAAGCATCAAACAGAAGGAATTTCCAGTAACATCAATAATGGCTTAGAAGGTTAAAATCATTGACATAAGGAAATCCCTTCACCCAAGACGCCTGGAAACCAAACTTTTGATAAGAGTTCTAGTATAATGAACACATAAAAAAAAACGAAACATCTTCCATCAATTCAATATCTCATAGATTCCATTTACTAACATTTACATAATTATCTAATTTATAGGCTATCAAAGTAGCTTAGAAAAAAAAACTTAGATTACATCTGGACACATAAAAGTCGAATTTATGAGTAGATTTAGGATATAGGATTTTTCCTGCAGAATGTTTTCGATAATCACTGCTATTATATTACATGAAACTATATAACTCATGTATTATTTATAACAAAAGATGTAATCTCAATTTTAAAAACATGCTTTACGAGTAGATCTAAGAAACGAAACGGCTTGTTTCTAAATCGGAACCTCGTTTATCGTATTCTTTGACCTGTTTATACTTATCAAGGTCGTCAAGAAGTATGCAGTATGAAATATTTAATGGATATAGAAGAAATAAATATGTTAGGATGTGCTTGACCTATTAATTTGTACTATTTAAACAATTTATTATGTATAAAAACTCTAAATGTGCAATACGTACGGTATTTCAAGGTTGCGCTATTATCTCATATGATATCAAACAGCTGCAAGCAGTTTTGAGTACTATGTAAATTCCCAATCATTTGTAAGATGTAAATGAATATACGTTTCACATTATATAAAGATAACTACGCTTTTTATGTTTTTTAATTTTTAAAAATTTTTATTGCACTTAGCCAACAGCCGTTAGGCCAATTATAGGCGTCACTGTGAAATTGTTTGCCTGTTGTACTGCATGAAAATGCATTTCCTCTATCACCAAATTTGTATCAAAGTCGAATACCAGCTTGATCAACTGTAATTTTCTTATTCCTTTCATTTATGGATTTGATGCATTTCAGTATAGCTGATAAAACACTGAAAACAACTTTATTGGAAATATATCAATGTTTATTTTATGTCCCAATAAAAATGTGCATTTAAAATCAACCTTCTACTATCACCGCATCAGAAAGTATCCCGCCCTGCTGTAAATTGCAAATGCAAATGTACAAGAGAATATGAGGTACAGTAGAGCATCAGTTAATCGGCTATGGGTTATCCAGATTATGGGTTATCCGGACTGCTTTTAGGGTTACTGTAGATACAGTAAAAACTACCTGGATGCAGTATAAGTTACGTTCAATAAAATGCTAAGTTGCGTATTTTTTTATGGTTACCAGTTACGATCGATTAATAGATAATCGATTTTACTGCATCTGGATCCGCAATTAATCCGGATAATCGATGCTTTACTGTACTATTTGAAGATAATTGGGAATTAAAATAAGAAAAGAGATGCTACGATATTATAATTTTACAAAAATATGACAGTTCACACTCTTGCCAAATGATGCCTCAGGTGGATTCTATGTTACTTACTTCCACATTTTTTATAGTTAATTTACATGTATTAATATACAAAAAATTTGTGGATTTGCTAGTAATAAACAGTAAGCAGTTCGCAATAAGACTTTTTTGTGTGACGCTGCCATTAACTATATTATTATAAGAATGTATCCTCCAGTAAGGATTTAAGTTGCTTGGTATTTGACATATAGACACTTTGACCGGTAAGAAGCATCTAATATGCCCACATAAGGTTAAGTAACCTCTAAACAGGCACCCAACTAGTTCTTGTATGCTTTTTTCTATACCATAAATTAGAATTTTTTCTTTCGGATATACTGTGTATATTTGAATTAACCAATAAAAAAATTTCCTCCTCCTCCTGCTACATGGATGTTCTATACCATTTTATGATTAAGTTTTACAGAAATGCTTAGTTGATTAGCTAATGCCTATAGTAGCCAGTTTCTAAGGTATACCCCATTCACTTCCTTTGCTATTCTGAGCAGGATTTGCATGTGCAATTTTTCTAGCGGTATACAAAACAGTTGATAACAAACAAATTGCCAAAGTCAGAGCAAAATTTGACAGTTTACCAAGTGAATTAAAGTTGTTGAAAATAACATAACTGATCCCTCTAGTACAGTACTTATCTCAAGTTATAAAATGTCAATGCCATTTTGACATTAGTATCTTTGTGCAATTAATATTTGATATACTACTGGTAAAAATATTCATATTCAAAGCCTACTCAGATTCGTAAATGGAATGTATATCTTGCGTTCCACATGCACATAGACTCGTTAAAAATAATATTAATAATAATTAAATTCCTTAGTAAACGTTTGAGATGCCATTAAACAGAATATTTTACTACAGCCCCCCCCCCCCCCTTAAAAATGAAAGGATGCTTATAATTAACATGTTTATTCAATAAATGCAGGCATGAATCACTCTGTATGTAGAAGATAGTTTAAAATGGGCGCTGCACTACTTACAGAACTTGGATTTTCCTATAACATTAGCTTCTCCAGTAGTTACCAAATATGTAATAAGCAGTAACATAGCATTTAATATTGGTTTAAATCTGCAGCCTGGGAAAAATTTACGCGTTTTATGGTTTCGGCGAAGCAATTTTTTTATTAAAACACGTTAAGTTGTTGAAAATCCGTACAAAGTTTAAATTATGCTTCATGACAACATTATTCAAAAATGTTACTATGGTAACGTCATTAGCGCGTTTCCTTTATTAGAATCGAATTAGTACCATGATAATTGGTCACGTGATCGTGCAGCAAGAACGCACGAAAATTTTAGGAGGAAGCTAGTAACCCAACATTTTCTCCAAATTCCTAGGAACGCCTCATTATCAAGGTTGCCGCTACAATTCCAATTTATGTGTAAACAAGTTCTAGATAATGGTACTGCTTTTGAGGTGCCTCTCGCTGCACTGGTTTCCCCAAAATTTTCCAAAAATGGACTTACGTGCTTGTGTCAGTGATAATCCCGCACACACTACAAACAGGACAATTCGCACTCCGCACATGTTCTGTTTATCCGATGTGCTCACTTTGAACTATGGTTGGTCAGTTGATAGAGACTTGGTACCGCTGTCTAGTGACTGTTATAAAGAAGCTGACACTGACCATGTTATGCTCGGATAGCGTCACGACAGCGTGACCAGACGAACAAGTGGGAACAGACTGAGTGGTTTTGCCTGGGCTGCGCAACTCATTGTTATTATAAATATTTAACGAAATTTTCGCGGGTTGCAGTAGCTGGAATCGTACAATTCCCTCCTTCTGACTTGTCTGATAATCACAGGAACCCAAAGACCGCGCTCTTGTATGTACTTTCTCCTAATGGTCGCGTTCGAATTCTGCGGGTGATGACGAACACGTTCTTCAAATTATATTAACATCACTAAGCAAATGTCGATACAATTTCATTTCCTATTAATTTCTAGAAGATTACAGACCGCAATTATTCATTAACGTAAGTAAACGCATTAATTGCAACATGTAATCAAAGTAATCTTGACCAGAACTAATTGCCCGTTACTGAAAGTAAACAGTATATGACGCTTTATGTACAGTAGCAATCGTAATGCCCAATCTTTTGTAAAAACCAAATACAACCCAGCCCACTCCTGTGCGTAATACACATTTTTGCAAGCTTACGAACATTTCTTACGACTTGCCTTATTAGTATTGCCTCGAGTGGTAAAGGGAATTCCCCGTGGCATTCACCTCTATACCCAAAAGGTCCGAATGCAGAATTTATGTAAGATAAAATTGCAATTTAATGGTAATATATGTCGCAGTGTTGATCTGGAAAACTGTTAGTCAGAGTTGCTGTAATTACTTTCTGTATTATTCCAGATTTCTGCTGTGGGATTTAAACGAACGTTAGATAAACTAATGACCTTTAATAAGGACAGAAGCGCTGAGGTCATTTACATACGTTGCAGTTGGATGCACTACAGGTAGTTTAAGAATCTATACAGTAGTGAGAAATAAAATTCGTGATCGAGTCCAACGTGGTTTAGGTTGAGAACATTTATTTACTTAGTATTCTTTCCATTCTGGCGCTACGAGTATTTATTTTAACTGAAATATATCCTAACTTAGTTACCTTCAGTACATGTTATGAATGCTATATACTTGGTGACAATGAGACTGGGGCCATGATTAGGATTGCCCCCTTTCGTCTGCACCAAAACCGGACATATTTCGTTTTCGTATTCAGAAATTGATAATAATAATAACACATAAGAAACGTACTAAACTTATTTAACTATGCAATAATGAAACATAATCATTCTTCGATTGTGATGATTTTAATTTATAGGATTACTTAACTTATCGAATTCAGAGAAGTACAACATAATGACTACGTTCTCATATATAATGCAACTAGTGGGTTCTTGATTATCAAATAACCATTTCTGTTTACACGAAATATATTGTTTGGCAATCACGCTAGTCCGAGGGACGAGCGTGATTGCCTAAAACAATATATCGAGTGGAAACAGAAATGATTTCATAATCAAGAAGACACGAGTTGCATTCGGCTAGATTATTATCACGATTCAAAAATCAACGTTTGAATAGTGTATTTTAAATATTAAAATGTTATGACAATTGTACTGACATCAGGTGACCTGATGTTTGCTATGTACATTATCAAAAGTTACTACATGAGTAACTATGCATTTTGTCGTTTTCATTGGTTGATGTTAGAGGAGTGGTATAATCAACAGTAATATCCCAAGTGCATTAAAATAGCCGATTAAATTTTGACGTTTTCTGTCAGAATGTTTTGCTAAGAAATTTGTCAAGTAAATTTGTCGCTCAACCAGAATCCCGAGTGCCCAGCACGAGGGATTTTGAAGCGGAAAATTTGCGAGATATATTTTTTCAGAGCAAAACATTCTGACAGAAAATCGTCAAAATTTATTCAGGCTAGTTTACATGCACGATGGATGTTCGGAGTGATTATTTCCTGAATAAATAGATAAAATTCAGTTGGTGAGCACCTTTAATAATCATGTTAAAATTATGCACAAGCGATTAAATTTTGACATAAATTTAACAGCGGTTAAATTTTGACGTTTGAATTTTAGTCATTATTAAACTGACAGAAAACCATGGTGATTACGCATTATTATGGATATGAAGGAAATAATCACAGAAACACAATTCATTCCCCATGCAGCAAGCTGATCAGATGTACGAATACCACCTAAACGAATGCTCAACTCTGTGACGTTACGTACTCGTGACGTCAGATAAAGAAAGCCAGTTATTGTCGCCGACGTGAACTATGAGTACAAATTCCAGCTACATATTTATTGCAATATCAATAATCAATAATAATTATTGAGATTTTGTTAGCATCAACACATTCGTCGACTAATTCTCTCAAAAAACCAAACTTTACGACTACTTGGATACAGTTTCCGGTCGGCTAGTCAGGAAGACGGCGTGCAGCTCTTTAAATACTCATAAATGATTAAAAGCCAAAAGGGCGCCAACGAATCTTTACCAAATAACGACAAGTGTATCCAGGCATTCAACAAGAACTTAAACTCAAACAGTACATAATTTCCTGAAGAAAGCTCAAATCACGCACAGGTAGCAGTAGCAAAATCAAACCCAGAAGGCTGGTTTCACAATATAATCACAAATTCAATACTATATCGTACAAAATACATGCGATTCAAATATAAAACGAAAACTTAAGAGGTACCTCATAAAAACTCATAAATTTAAGAGAAACTTTACAGTACATTGATTACATTTGTCGCACACATTAAAATAAGACACAAAGTTACAAGACAATAAGACAAGCGGTGTCTGCTCCGTGTATAAGGAGGAAACATTTGATGCCTTCAAGTACAAAGTTTGCGGGGCGAACTGTACATCCCGAGCTCACGTCGGAATTTTAAACACCAAAAACATGAGTGAAGCTTGCAGCATCCGATCACTGGTCGCGATTAAATATTACATAAATGGAAAATTTAACCAGTATGTGTGTTCCTTATCGGGTTCCTTTCTGTGTGCTATAAATTCACGTAGCTGATGTTGAGCGGACAGTGGCTGACAGGTGTCTACAGCGGAAGTAGATAGGGTCAAGGTTCGGGCCCTGGATGCCACGATTAACTGCAAGGGGCCGGAATGAAGCTCCACATATGTGGCTAGAAGACGAAAAGTTTATAATAGAAAACGGAAAATTTAGATACAGCCCGATAAAAGCTTCAGCCAACTTATCCCAAGGTGATTTTGGGCACGTGTACATGATGTCCCATTTTCGATGATATTACGGGGTATCTCACTTACGAGTAAAAATAGAGAGTTGCTATTTTCGCAATACTCTGCTACTTTTTTGTGAAAAGAAAGATGGCTTAAACAAAATTGTCATAGCCCGCTTCGTTTCCGAGATACAGGGCGAAATTGAAAATTTTGCGAAAACCGCAACTCTCTATCTTTACTCGTAAGTGAGATACCTCGTACTATCATCGAAAATGGGACACCCTGTACTCCCACACATTCGCTGGACACTTTACAAAACATTAGTTGTTTCATGACAAATACGTTATCCGTGCATGATCCTCCATCTCTACTCTAAAACCGCTTTGGTCTTCCTCCTCTATGAGTTCTTTTTTTATGAGCTTTCTCAATATTCTTCCATATAGTCTACTAATACAGCTAGTCACTGAAATTCATCTATAATTGTTACAATAATTTCTGTTGTCTTTCTTATAGATCGATGAAATATCCGCTACATTCCATTCTTTGGGGAGTTCTGGCCATTGAGACATACATTAAATAATTGTGTTATTGTCCTAACGAGTTTTTCCGTATCACTCTTCAGCAAGTCTGCATATACTCCTTCTGGTCCACAGGATTTTTTGTTTTTTAGTTGTGCAATGGTTTTCTTTGTAGTGTTTTCATCTATGTGTATTCGTTCTCTGTTTTCTTGTAGTAATTGTTCGAAATAATTTTTCCATTATTCCTGTGATATATTTTGTATATTAACCTTTTCCATACCGGTTTTTCAGATTTTTGTAATTAATTTCCAGGCTTCTGTACATTTTCTTCCTCCAATGTATACTTCTACTTCTTGACATTTCCTATCCCACATTTAATTTTTTAGGTGATTTATCTTTTGCCGCGTTGCACTTTTGATGTTATTAAAAGCTTCTAATCTTTTGTATTTAGCCATTTTAAATATAGTTGTTTCTTTTGATCTATCAGTTTTTCAATGCCTTCTGTCCACCACATTTTGTTACTTTTAATTTTTTGTTTCGTACCTATGGCATCTCGTGCAGCTTTATGGATGCCTACTACCATATTGTTCTATTTTACTTTGAATATTTCATCTTCAGAACTTTATAGATATTCGTCTAATCGTCGCTGATATATGTATGTACAGTCGTGTGCAAATAAATCTGGGACAGTGTTTTTTTCACATGCAGATTCAGTTAAGAATTGAAGAATATCTCCATGGATTTCCTGCTATCAGAAAGAGTTACATTAAACTTTAACAGGTACTGAAACCCGTAAGTCTCTCTGATACGAGGAAATCCATGGAAATATTCTTCAAATTCTTAACTGAATCTGCATGTGAAAAAAACACTGTCCCAGATTTATTTGCACACGACTGTACTTAGTGCTTTCGTGGAGTAAACCATCTAGGTTATATTTAGGATAATCTAAGGTATTTGCTTTTGCTCCTTCTTGGGTATCTCGGTTTCCCTGATGTGTATTCCATCCGGTACGTACATTTTCCCTCTCAGTAAGTAGTGGTCAGATCCACAGTTTGCTCCTCTCTGTACTCTGATGTGTAGTTGTATAACGGACCTCTGTTTCATAATTAGGTAATCTATAATTGATTGAAGTTGTCTTATTTGTTGCTCCCAGGTGTACTTGTGGATCCATTTATATTTATAAAATTCATTCGTTATTTTTACTTAACATTATTACATCCCTGATGCTTCCAATGTCTGTTAACACCTCTTTCTGGTCTTTTTCCACGACTCCCTTGGACGTTCCAAGTTCCACAAATCAAATACCTTTTCCTTGCCTTCTGTCGTTTTTCGTTTAATCCGTCCGAATTTCCGAGGCTACATCTGGAAATTCAGTACTTGTATTAAAGAGACATTTTTACAAGTAATGGAGTACTGGTCCATCGCCTTAACCCCCAACCTGGAGGACCATGCCAGTTTTTGTTTGACGGTGAGTTTTTGTTTCACGGTGAGTAGTTCCTCATTACCCTTGGAATTTTCTGGCTTGCAAACCCGACGAGTTGCCCCAATTCCAATGAGGACGCACACGATGGAGGTAACTGGCCAATCCCCGAGCGGGACAATTGTTTTACATTTTAATAAATAAACAGTTTTGAGTTTTAAACAAAAGAAGTGATGTCTGATGCATATAGCTGAATTCAAGAAGACTATACTAAGGAGATGCAACTCCCTATGACGGCTGTATATAAAAGCGGCCCTTATGTCGGGGATAGCCATCGCGGCGCTGTCGACAGCGTGTACTGCCGTTCGAGAGTTGGAAGTGAGCTAAATTAACCTGTAATCGCGGTTAAAAGTCAGTTTACGGTTGCTAATCCAATGGAGTGTATTTCAAGTGTGTTATTAATTGTTAAAACATGGTCCGAATTTCCAGTTACACTCAGCAAATGTTTGACATTGACAGTTCACGAGTTTTGTGAATGAATATTTGTACACCACGGCCGCCTTACTTGTCAGCTTTTAGCGGTCCGCTTCGAAACGGGAGTTGCGTGTCCTTAGTATAGTGTTCTTGGTTGAATTGGTAATTAAATTTGCTATCTTATGGCAAGATGGCACTTAGTAGGTGCAATTTAAAAAATCATATTTCTTAAAAACGTCTTATGAAATTGTATTCCTTCTTGACGGGTTTGTTATTACTTTAATTACAACTATTACTATGAGTTACTACATAGATTTTACCTAGTCATGGCCTTCTACGGTAAAAAATTAAATTGGAATGACATATTTTTCTTTTGAATTTGGAAAAATGCTGGTATCCAATTTGCGCTCTAAGATTAACATTAAGTTACTCTAAGAAACCTGGTACTGATAAAATAATTCTTTTGAAAGCAAATAGTTTTCACTACTGCTAGAGCACTTTTCAAATTATATAATCTTTCGCTATCAACTGGACGTCTCTGACTATTGAAAACTTAGCTACATTGCCCCGGTTTATAAGTCTTTAAATAGTTTAAGTTTAATACCAACAATTTTCGAAAGTATTATTGCCGTGATAATAATAGAAATGTTTAAGCATATCATTATTATTAATGAACAGCATGGGTTTACTTAAGGTAGACCAACATGTACTAATTTTTTATTATATCAGCATTTTATAATGAGCGCTCTGGAGAAAAGTTGATGAAAGGTTTTCAGATTGATGCCGTTTATACAGAATTTACTTGTTGGAAAATTAGTATTCGATAATACTTACCCATTTTTGTAACTATCTTATGAATAGGCAGCAAATAGTAAAAATTAAAAATTACGTTTCGAATGATATAAATGTAACATCTGGTTCTGGTGTACCTCAAGGGCCTCACTTGAGTCCCATTCTCTTTAATATATTTTTTTTCTTTGCGAATTAACGTAATTCGTTGTTAAGTGTTTTTTTAACTTTTCAGTATTCTTAGAAACATTAAAATATTATTACCTATTTTGTACATAATTTTTAACACTCTTTAACCGTCATTCAATGTGACAAAAGTTATCACCTTGCTTTCTTTATTGAATATGTTAAAAATACTTTCTGTACTTTACTGATTTGCTTTCAATTCAATTTAAAAAATGCAAACATTATTCTAATTAGAGTACGTCTACATATGAGTTGAGCTAAAAAGCTAATATCTAGACATTTTTGGGTATACATTTTATTGGTAATTTTTAAAATAATTTGTTTCTGGCAAAAATAACTTTATACGATTATGGCAAGATGCGGCTACATCCCTCCGCGCAAGTGATGTAACAGCACAAATTCTCATTCAATAGGTCATAGAGTACATTCACCCCAATTTTTAGCTTTATTATACTTTGTTTTTACAGGTTACAGATTCTAGATTGAAGCGTGGTGAAAATCGGAACTAATGTTAGAATCTAGTAATTTCCAAGTTTTGTATTGGCAACACTTTTGACATCTATCATATTGACATTAAATCGTTAACCTTATTTAAGCTAAATGACACAATAAATCAGAGGCGTATTCAACATTGTGGTGTGGCACATTTCATATCAGAATTAACAACACACACAAAAATAGCAACAGTAACAATAGCAATAACAAAATAACAGAATTAATACAATCAACAGCAACAGCAATTTTCACACTTTAAAACACAAAGAATCTGTCATATGACGTTAGTCACTGCGCAAACGAAATCCCTCTACCCATCGGTACTGATTACTTGTCATTTAAAATATAACTAAACTTTGTATGTTTGACAACTTTCCACATATTGCCAATTCATCAAATATGATCACAGCGCCTTTCATGACCTACCTTGAGAGTCAATCTCGTTCCTGTATGTCAGTTAGACTATATGCCCGGTAATAATAAATATATCACTAAAAAATCCCAAATTTGTTATCCGATTTTAGTTTGTTTTTGAATTATATTGTCTTAAAAGTTTAAGTTTAAGCAAGTAGACTAGTTTTAAAATTACAGCGTTTTTGAAAACTGGAATTTTTTATTTGAAAGTTACAGAATTTTATAATTGTACCGTCAATTTTGCGATGTATGTCCATGGAGTTATCAGTGTTAATTGAAATTATGTAAACTAATCTAAAAGGCTGATTTTGTTTTTTACAGTTGTCTTGATCCAATAGCTATTTGTGCAACAAGTGCTAAAAGTGGATGTTTATGCACGAGACATGAAAATTATGAAACGAAGCCGAAAAAGAGTTGCATAACATGTCTGGTGCATAAACACTTTTCGCATGAGTTTGCACACAATATCGTTTCTATGGCCTTAAATTTACTGTTACTAATCCATAAATGTCGATTTAACAAAGGTTTGCATTTATGACAGTTATAATTTATGTCATAGTAAAGAGATGGCTTTGACGGCACAGGTGACTCTTTATGCAGCCGGTAGCTGTCAAAGTTAGTTATTAAAGGTAATACTAATAGTACACATTTGACTTTATTCATTACATAATGCTTTATTTATTTAAAAACATTTTACCTCTAACGAAAGAAATAACTAAAATAACTTTATAACCTCACTTTCAGTGCAAAATTTTAAATTCAACACCAGCTGTTTACTTTTAGCCCATGTGCTAAAAGTAAACAGCGGATATCACTTTTAACACGGTGATTTATAAAACGTAATTTTTCTACGACCATTACTAAAAGTAGGCCTTTTAGCAATACCTTGTTTCACTTCGCTTCATAATTTTCATGTTTCGTGCATAAATATCCACTTTTAGCACCTGTTGCGCAAATAGCAATTTTAGTGAATCAAGCTAGCTATTTTAGCTTTTAGTAGTGGCCGTAGAAAAGAATGTTATGATCAAACTGTATAAAGAGCTGGTGAAATGAGGGTACTGCGACATATAAAAGGCGTATGTAACGAGATAGTAAGAGATGAAACGATAAGGGACCGCTGGGAAGACATATTAAGATGAATAACAAAGTCCAACACAAGTAACCCCAGGAAAAACTATATAAACGTTGGGTCGAAGGTTAGAATTCTAAATCACAGAAAAATTAATAATTTTCCCAATTGCTAGCTCAAAACAAGGAAGGAGGAGCCCTGTAGAGGAAGCAGAATAAAAACTAAAACTTTCAATTTACGATATAAATTCAAGCTATTTAAAAGTTGCTCTCTAGTAGTAAGCTATTGAACTTCAAACTATATTTTATCTTACAATGGCAATATTACTATCACAAAGAGAAAATGCTTTTCAATCAATGAAACGTAGATCAATACAAATTAGCGCAAGCTACAGTACTGTTCAGAAAAATACCCATAGCTCTGCCGTTTGTGAAGAATTTTAAATTATTTGAAAGTTTTCCACTTCAAATTGCTGCGATTTCATAGTTAGGTACTACAGTTTTCAAGTATTAATAATTATTCTTTATTCTTGACTATGTAGGAAAATGAGGGTACTTAATTCTTAACAATTTTCATGCAATCGGTGTTATTTTAGTTTCCAAGAGCTCAGCAAATATCCAACATAACATTATTTTGAAAAATCTATAAATCAAAACCTGAAAACCCTCTTGAATATATTAGTTACATTATAACTTTTTAACAAGCAACAATATTATCATACAAATATATGTACCTACTGAAAGCTTGATTTATTTCGAAACTTTTTAGCTGTTTTAGTTTTTTAATCAACAAAAAATAATAGTTATTTATAGAACAATTCGCAAAAGGTGGGTGTTTTTTTTACTTGTTGTAAACGTTGTTCAGCTCGCTTCGCTCGATAAGTGATGAGTGGAAAACCACTCCTTTCTTGTAATGTGTTGCATGCTAGATTCGTTTGCAATTCTGCAATTAACACAACAGTTTAGTTCTTTTAAGCCATGTTGACATGTAAATTTAAGGCGGTGAAAGATCTGTGTCATTTTGGCATTAACAAGGACAACTAAAAAGTTGACATTTAAGTACAGGATTGCAAATGTGCCAAGGGCATTATGAAAATGTTTATAGCTTTTCGAGGGCAACACGTTTATAAGTGCATACAACGTTTGTTTCCACTTTGAATACGCAAATATCTTGAAAAGCTTGCAGAGCAGTCCATAACGCACTAGGGCGTTATGGACTGCTTTATATACCTCGTATAACACATAAAAACAATTAATAATAGATAAGTGGAACATAAAATACATTATGATGCTCAACACAATTTTTTAGCAAATAAATCATAATGTATTTAATTTTTTACATAAAAACTATTAGTTGCCAAAACACTAAAAAGAGCTAGACAAGTTTTTAAATAAAACAGGCTATTTATAATAAAATTCTTGTCCGTTAAAAAGTTCTAATGAAAGCATTTATACGGGTTGCTAATTACAAACTCTTAAAGTAATACGTATAAATTGAAAAAAAAAAATAAGACTGCTATTGGTGCAACATTTACCTGCCAATTTTCACGTTAATAATTTTAGTGACATTTGATTAACAGCGTGTGAACCATTCTTATATGTGAAACAGGGCAGCGTATACTAGCAACGTTAATAGATAGATACTTTAGAAATAAATATTAATAATAATACTTTAATCAACAATGTAAACTGGTTGAATCTGACTTATAGCAAAAAACAATATGGTAAAGATAGAGTATATATGTTTGTTCAATGTAGATTTAAGCTTTAATTTTGAATATTTTTTACTTCAAACCATAAATAACTATTTGCTAACGTGTATAAAAATTCTACATTTAATAATGTTCCAGTGGTGGAAAGGTAGCAATAATATAGAGACTCCTCTGTGATATCAACAAAGATGGAGATAATTAACTATACGAAATATTTAGCATATTTATCAGTAATTTGAATTGCTAATTAGGACTATTACCATAATGTGGAAGGTCGGACAGCAGTGCACCATTTGAAGCCAATATGTTATTATGTCATTGTGTTAGCAAGGCAATAGTGAAATATTCAAAATAAATTCGTTTTCGTGTGTCATAAACAGATTTTAACTTTTTCAGTGATTATAAATAGCGAGTTCAGAGAGATTAGTACATAAGAACTTAAAAGAAAACTAAATTAAAGATTATTTTAAATTCAAGACTAACAATAAGAAATGTGTTACATTGCATACATTTTACATTAGATACTTAAATTAATAATGGTACTAGTATAAAAGCTAATTCATTTAATTTTTGCTAATTCCAAGCAGAAAAGTTTGCACCTTAAGACGATCATTCTTAAAATTTTTTATGTTTCTATAGTACTGCACCGTAACAGAAACAATCTAACTGCGGTACTTGCAACTGCGCTAAGCCACCCTGTAATAGAAATAGTAAAACTGTAGAGCCTCAATGTCAAGCAAGCATTTATATGGGGCTGGGTTGATTGGAGACAAAATTAAAAACAAATGTATTCCTTAAGCTATATTTCTGTTTAATCAATCCCTATACTACAGTTTTAACATCGTCGTCGGTCTGGTATCAGTTGCCCTAAATACTCTTTAATGTTAGAAAATAAAAAAATCCCATCGTGCCAAATTAGGTCTATACAGTGAGTGTGGCACCATTTCGACTCTCAGAGTTTTAATTTTCTGCGCAATTTCTGGAAATTGTTCCTCTCCCACTCTACAGCCTGGATTTGGCCCCATGCGACTCAGGGTCTACCAAAGAAAATGGACAGGTGTCGGAATACAGATATACGAACAGAACTGATTATTAAATCGTCGCAAAATTTAATTGAGGAAGCACAACTGAGATGGCTAGGACATCTGCGTCGGATGGATGACGACAGGCCAACGAGAAAAGTCTATAAAACAAGAACCATAGCTAGGAGACAAGATGTGGGAAAGAATAAAAGAAGTGATGAAGAAAATGGGCGGATAATAGACAAACGTCAAAAGACTCACGAAAAATAGGAAAGAATGAAAGACGCTGTGAAGAGCCATATTCCAGCAACCATCAACACCGTAAGGTAAATGAGAGCGGCTTAAGAACATACTTAAAAGATACACAAAGTTCCTTGAAGTGATAATTCTGGTCCTCATATTTTATGCAATGGTGGCGATTAAGAAAATACTGCATCTGGTAAATTTTTCCTGAGATAGATGCATATTATTTTATATGTTGCTATTTATCGTTTCTAAGCAGTTGAACAATGCTGGAATGAATTCTTCGTGCTTTATTAGTTTAATTCCGTTTACTTTGTAGTTCTCTGCTTCTCCAAGAATTTGTATACGATACACTAATTAAAACATATAGAGTCTTTGTTCTTATCAATGCCCATTGATAAGTTTTGAGGGAAATAACGACAAATCGAAATTTGCAATTGCATAATTACTGCATTGCTAGTGTCTAAAGCCGTTTCTGGTAGTAAAATAACCGAGATGACCAAACTTTTTTGAATTTGTAGTGGAGGCGAAAAAGAATACATTTTACTTATGGAAATATTTGGATAGTTTTGTATGGTTTGTAGTTAGACAATATGTAGATAAATGGGCTATTAAGTATTTTATGTATGGAAGTCGAAGCTACATTGAAACTAGCTTAGTTTTTTATTTTTTCAGAAGGATGTTATACCGGGCGATATATAACGGGCGGGCCAAACTTCAACAGTTTATTGGGGAGGTCATTTTGAGTAAAAAATGTTATAAGAACATAGGCCGTATTCCATTTAGTTACCTAACTACAAGAGATCAAAGTTTTATTAAGGGGAGGGTAAAGGTAAAACCGCTCAAAGTAGCCAATGTTTCAAGCGTCATATCTACTACGTATGTGGGCCAATCATATCAAACTTCTTTTTGCATGGTAGCCTGTAGTTTTATTTGTTAAACGCTTTTTTCAAAAATAAAACATGAATTTCAAATTCTGTTTACGCCAATGTCCTAGACTTCTTAATATCTAGCGAATAAGATAATTTTATAAAATCATACAAAAAGAACTTATTTTTTACATTTGTTCAGAATTTATTCTATTTTTTTATCTTATACACTAGAACTGTGAAAAGGAATAATTCTAATACCAAAAATACTAAGATTGGACAAGCCGTTTGAGAGAAAAACTCTTTGGAGATAAATTGCAAAGTGTTTTAAAAATATTTTTTAATGACCTTCCTACCAATAAATTGCTATGAAATTATTGTTCTTCTGCTGTAACACAACTAGCTAAAAGTGGAGTAGATGAGCAACAGTTGTTAAAAATAACAGGACACTCATCTGGAAGCTCCATCAAACCCTATCAACAACTTCAACTGTTTAAAAAATAAGCACGCCGAATTACATTAGTGGTAATACTTTTTTTAAATAATTTTAGCTAGATTAGCACTCATCTTTATTGAGATCAAGAAATCCCAGTCGTGGAGTTCGTCCACTCCTGAGATTTCTTAATAGCAACAAAGATTTGTGAATCTAGTTAAAATTATTAAAAAATGATCACCACTTATGTAATTACTGTTGAAAATATTTATCTGTTGTGAATTTCTTAGAATATAGTAAAGTAGATTTAGAAATCATAGGTAATGAGAACGTTCGTCTGACTGCCATTATTATTAAATTAACTGCTTCGTGGTTAGTTTGTTTGCTTTATTTTCTCTTTATTCTTAACATAGCGACATATATAATAATTAGCTTCGGCCAACAAATATGGTTTAATAACATTCGTGTATATACAGGGTGTTCCTAAATATCATGTACATACGGAAGGAGATAATTCTTTGGCTTATTTAATAATAATAATAATAATAATAATAAATTGCCTTTATTTGTTAAAAAAAAAAATATAAAATTAGAAAAACAAAGTTTGTATATTTATAGGGCGAGGTTCAGTACACAACGAGAGTTGTGGACTGCTCTGACACCTAACCCTAGTGTAAAAAAAAACAATAACAATAACAATAAATCATAACTACATAAATGACTAGTCACCAACAAGTAAATATGTACTACTGACCATTTTGCTTTCCGAGTAGCATCGATTTTAACTGGTACCGAAACCGTGGCAAAGAGCGTTGTTTGAGGTCTAAAGGCAAGTCGTTGTATAATTTGGCAATTCGATATGAAAAACTCCGTTTACCTAATTCAGAATTATGCAAAGGAATAGTGACATTACCTCTAGACCTCAAATTTAAGTTGTGAACATCGGTACGAAAAGTTATTTTGTTATATAAATATGGAGGTGTTTTAAAAAGGAAAATTTTATGATAAAGACAGGCAGCATGGAGAAAGCGTCTGTTACACATATTTAACCATTTGATTTCCTTTAATTTGTATGAAATTCTTTCATATTTTCTTATACCAAAAATTAATCGCAGACATGCATTCTGGAGCTTTTGTATTCTGTAAATATCTTGTGTGTCTAAACATGGACCATATACCGAATCGCAAAAATCTACTTTAGATAGAACCATACTATTACAAAGTGTTATTCTAATTTTTTGACTCAGAACATGTCGATTATGAAAAATTAGTCTTAGATTATTGTAAGCACTTTGCAAACACTGTGACACAT